>JAVKPL010012399.1:0-60631 GCA_032173675.1 Gastrolobium villosum | reverse complement strand
TGAATTTTTTTGAATTTTAAATTTATGTGTAATCGCGCATTTTAATTTACAAGTATATTTGTAATTTAAATTTTGTAATTTTGTTCCTCCAAAGTGTTATGGAGTTTCTTTAATTATTTGTAATTAGAGAAATAGGCTAGTGGCGTATAGACGACAAGCGGCCGTTGCTTAAAGAAGCAAAAAGGACAAAAGCGCGAGCACCATGGCTATCTCAATATAAACTGTTTATATATATATGTATGATTAGAACGTCTAGTATGCATAAATTGGGCAAATCGCGTTTGTATGGTTATTATGTTTGTCCAATAACGACTAGTGTATACCGATAGATGTTTGACATAGGTAACGACTAGCATGATAACTTACAATATGCGTTTGATGGGACCTAATTAACCCCAAGATAAAAGGAACCCTTAAAAGGAATAAATAATTAAGCATATGATTATCTCCCACCACCAATGCTACTCAAAACTCTTCTACGTAGTGGTGCTCCACAACTCAGTTGGGACCCACTATTTCGTTGGGCTAGAGTAGTGTTTGAAGTGTAAGACACTTAGGGTGCTGGTTTAATGCTTAACTAAGACATAAGTTGCAGGCACAGCCGGACTTATGTGCTTAGGGTAATGGTGCTAGGTTGGTTGCATGAGATGCACCACTAAGTGACAAAGAGTTGTCAACCTAAAGTTAAGAGAGGGTATGAGATACTGTTGATAAAGATCAACCCTTTATTTAAATTAATCTTGCGGTCTCAGACGGAGGTTAAAATAAATAATCGCACTCTTAAACCCACTAAGGTAAAATCTAAAGTAGATTAACCCTAAGTCAAAAGGAAGGGTCATTGACTTAGATAAAATAGTGGGAGTAGCAAATTATTTCAAGTCTTTAATAATTTTCTTTTAACTACATAACCGTATATTAACTAAAACTATCTTTACATCCTTTTCAGCTTATAGTATGACTAATCCACTGTCACTGCGTTCAATACTCGATACGAATAAACTGACCGGTTCGAATTTTATGGACTGGTATCGGAACCTAAGAATAGTTCTAAGGGCCGAAAAGATTGCCTACGTTTTAGATGCTGTAATACCCGTAGCTCCACGGGAAGGGGAAGAAGGGTTTGCGGAATTTGATTTCGTAACCCATCAACAGCACTTGGATGACAATGTGATGGCAGTATGCATCATGTTGGCATCCATGTCGCCTGAACTGCAAAAGCAGCATGAGCATATGGATGCTCCCTCTATTATCGTACATCTCAAGGAGTTGTATGATATTAAAGGCAGGCATGAGAGGTATGAGGCCTCAAGAGAACTGTTCTCTTGTAGGATGACTGAGAGCATGTCTGTTGCCAGCCATGTTCTCAAGATGATCGGGCTGATTGAGAAGCTAGGAAACTAGGCTTCATCATGGATGCCGAGCTAAGTAATGACTTAGTCCTCACCTCACTTCCACCTTCCTTCAGTCAATTCATCATGAATTACAATATGCATGGGATGCAAGTGAGCTTGCCTGAGTTGTTAAGCATGTTAACAACAGCTGAAGTGTCTATCAAGAAGGATAGGACACAGGCTCTTTTGATTGGTGGGCCTAGCAAGGCCAAGGGAAAGGGTAAGGAGCCTGCAAAAGGTGACCCCCTTAAGCCCAAAGGAAAATCCAAGAAGAAGAAGGGCAAGAAGAAGGGTAAGAAGGCACCTAAGGACAAGGGTGATGCTGAGTGCTTCCATTGTGGCAAGAAAGGCCACTGGAAGAGGAATTGTCCAGACTACCTGAACAATGTGAAGGACAAGAAGCATGGTGATGCTTCTGCCTCAGGTATTTTCATGATTGAGATAAATTATTCTTATGCTAATTCATCCTCATGGGTATTGGATACCGGATGTGGTTCTCATATCTGCAATATGTTGCAGGTACTTAGGAGCCCAAGGAGATTGGATAGAAACGAGGTGGATCTCCGCGTTGGTAATGGAGCAAGAGTTGCTGCTCATTCAGTTGGAGATGCTGACCTTATTTTGCCTACGGGCCTTTTATTGCATTTGAATAATTGTCTTTATGTTCCGCAAATTTCTAGAAACATTATTTCAATTTCTTGTTTAGAACAAGATGGATATACTTTCAGTATTAGGAATAGTACTTTTTCTATCATTTTGAATGATATGGTTTACGGTACTGCTTCTTTAATAAATGAATTGTATGTGTTGGAAATGGGAAATGAAGTGCTCAATAAAGATGTGAAACGACCTAGGACGGATAATCAATCTTATCTTTGGCACTGTAGACTAGGGCACATAAATGAAACAAGATTGTCTAGGATGCATAGAGATGGATACCTGGACTCCATGGATTTGGAATCCTATGGACAGTGTGAATCTTGTCTAGCTGGGAAAATGATTCAACAAAAGCCCAAAGGGCTTGAGAGTCATAGGGCTAGTGAGTTATTAGAACTCATTCATACTGATGTATGTGGCCCAATGTCTATTGAGGCTAGAGGTGGATATTCTTATTTCATTACCTTTACAGATGACAAATCAAGATTTGGGTATATATACCTAATGAGATATAAATCTGAAGCTTTTGAAAATTTCAAAGAGTTTAGGAATGAGGTGGAGAAACAGCGTGGCAAGATGATTAAGACATTACGATCAGATCGTGGTGGTGAATATTTGAGCCACGAGTTTCAGGGTTATCTGAGAGAAAATGAAATTCTCTCACAATTTACCGCTCCTTACACACCACACCAAAACGGTGTCTCCGAAAGGAGAAACAGGACCTTGTTAGACATGGTTAGGTCTATGATGAGTGAGACTCAACTTCCAAAATCGTTTTGGGGATATGCCTTAGACACAGCGGCATACCTTCTAAATAGGGTACCGTCTAAATCTGTTCAGACCACACCATATGAGATATGGAGTGGTAGAGACCCCAACCTGAGTTACCTCAGGGTATGGGGATCGCCAGCTTATGTCAAAGCGTTGACATCAGACAAGCTTAGTGCTAAGAGTACTAAATGTCTATTTGTGGGGTATCCTAAAGGTACTAAAGGATACTACTTCTACTCCATGGAAGAACACAAAGTGTTTGTTTCAAAGAATGCTGAGTTCCTTGAGAAGGATTTGATCTCTCAAGGAGGCAGTGGGAGTAAGATTGATCTTGAAGAAGTGCAAGATCCACAAGAACAGATTGAGGAACCCGAGTCTGCTCCGCAGGCGACGTTCTCCAATGGAGAAGTAAACACACAACTCCGTAGATCTACGAGGGTCATCCATCCACCTGAAAGGTACGGGTTTGTGATTGAGAATCAGCAAACTGTTGAGGATGATGAACCAAGTAACTACGAGGAGGCGGTCAAAGATGTTGACTCCTCAAAATGGCTTGAAGCCATGGAATCTGAAATGGATTCGATGTATCAGAACAAGGTATGGACCTTGGTTCCTAAACCACAAGGAATAGTTCCTATTGGTAATAAATGGGTCTTTAAAAGAAAGACTGATGCAGATGGCAACGTTCAGACCTACAAAGCTAGGTTGGTGGCGAAAGGGTATCGTCAAAGACAAGGAGTTGACTATGATGAAACTTTTTCACCAGTTGCCATGATCAAATCTATTAGGATCATGCTTGCAATAGCAGCATACCACGACTATGAAATTTGGCAAATGGATGTCAAGACCGCCTTCTTGAATGGGTTCTTGAAGGAGGAAGTGTACATGACACAACCTGAAGGCTTTGAAAACAAAGATCAGGTGCATATGGTATGCAAACTACAAAGGTCAATATATGGGCTAAAGCAAGCATCAAGGAGTTGGAATATACGTTTTGATGAAGTCGTTAAGAGTAACGGTTTTATCAAGAACGAGGATGAACCTTGTGTTTACAGAAAGGTAAGTGGGAGTAATGTCGTCTTCCTAGTGCTTTATGTAGATGACATATTGCTAATAGGAAATGACATCCCCACATTAAAAATAACGAAAGAGTGGCTTTCAGAAAACTTTACCATGAAGGATTTGGGAGAGGCAGCCTTTATACTCGGTATAAAGATCTATAGAGATAGATCCAAGAGGCTGCTGGGTTTATCTCAATCCACGTACGTTGACAAGATGCTAAAGAGGTTTAGCATGGAAGGGTCGAAAAGGGGTTTTCTTCCTGTCAGTCATGGGGTACACCTATCAAGGGCTATGTGTCCTAAGTCACAGCCTGAGAAGGATCGCATGAGTGGAATTCCATACGCTTCGGCTATTGGATCCATCATGTATGCCATGATATGTACGAGACCAGATGTCTCATATGCTTTAAGCATTACGAGCAGATACCAGTCAGACCCTGGAGAGGGTCACTGGACGGCAGTCAAAACCATCCTTAAATACTTAAGAAGAACTAAGGATGCGTTTCTGGTCTATGGTGGGGTTAATGAGTTAACAGTGAAAGGGTTCACTGATGCCAGCTTTCAGAGTGACAAAGATGACTGCAAGTCACAGTCAGGATTCGTATTCACCTTAAATGGTGGGGCAGTGTCTTGGAAAAGTTCCAAGCAGGAGACAACAGCAGACTCAACGACAGAGGCTGAATACATAGCTGCTTCAGAAGCAGCTAAGGAGGCAGTGTGGATCAAGAAGTTCATAAATGAACTAAGGGTGGTTCCAAGCGTGGATGAGCCCATACAGTTGCTTTGCGACAACACTGGAGCCATCGCGCAGTCAAAGGAACCTAGGTCTCATCAAAGATCTAAACACGTGCTCCGCAGATATCATTTGATTAGAGAAATCATTGATAGGAATGATGTAAAAATGGATTATGTTCCCACAGACGATAACCTGGCCGATTCTCTGACAAAGGCTGTTTCTCAGAGAAAACATGATAGTCATTATGAGGCTTTGGGCATACGACTTAGGTCTGATTGGCTCTAGGCCAAGTGGGAGCTTGTTAGCATATGGGTGTCCTAGAGACAATCTTTTGATTAAATAAAGGACACTAGATGTAGAACTTTATTTGTCGCAAATAAATGTAAGCACTATTTATTCAGTTTCATATTGTGTCTCGATATTACTGTTAATATTATATGAATGAACTGGATAAACCCCTTGGAATAGAACAGGTATCTCTTGAGTATCTATGATGAGATCACGATCATGAGGATTCAAGGATATTGCATGTCTATTCCTAATTATATGTTCCTAGTCTAGAGACACTGAGTTTGGGGATCAGTGATCTCGAGTAAAGACTAGTACGACTTATCTACTTGTATATGGATACAAGGTAAAGACCTCATGAGCTGCAGATATGGAGATATCTTAGCTAAAGTCGTGGGTGGACCTATAAGAGTATAGCTCGCACTGAACAGACCCAAAAAGAGACTCTATGAGGAAATCTCACAGATAGTGTCATTAGAGTAATCTCTTTATGTTTGGGTGTGTCTTTCCTTAGACCAAAAGTTATTACCTAGACTGTGTTCTTGAAGGCATGTTTTGATTGTATACCTCGTCTGCCTGAAACATGGAGACTCATAGGTATACTGTTGGGCGTGTCCTTAAAGGGCACAGGGCTAGGGTAATAAGCTGAAGGAATTCGTCAAATCTCTGTGAGAGATTAGGTTATCTGTAAAACCGGAGAAATCGGGATGACATTTACAGGGACTCGGGAATCTATGCATAGTAAAAGAGATCATGAGATGATCTGCCTTTAGAGTCAGTAAATTGAAGATTCCCTATTTCGAATAAAGCTTACCCTAAACCGCAGGGGTTGATACATTTCCTTACCCTAGGTTAATGGGAAGATAACCGAGACGAAGGAAAATACATACGGTAACCAAATATGTGCAATAGGATGATCAAGTCATTAATCTGACTAGTTCTGGGGCAACAAAGCATTGCTAGTGCTCTGTGTTGTCATTAATTGGGTTGTGGGCTTGTTGGGCCCAAGCCCAGTTATGTCAGTAGCTAAGTTGGACCTAATGGGTCACACACTAACACCTTGTAGTTATGATGGACTAGCTTTAAAGGTATTGGGCCTAATAATGTTATTAGCCCAAGAAGCTGTTTGGAAGCCCACCTAAATGGGTGGGTGGTGCATGGAGTTTAGTAATGGGCTTGGATAGTCCAAGCCATTACTAATTAATTTAATTAGTTAAATTAATAATCAAATATTTGAATTTCGAATTTTGAATTTGAAATTTGAATTTTGATATTTGAATTTAGAATTTGAATTTCGAAATTCGAATTTTGAATTTGAAATTTGAAATTTGAAATTTGAATTTTAAAATTTGAATTTGAATTTGAATTTTGAAATTCGAATTTTGAATTTGAAATTTGAAATTTTGAATTTTGAATTTTGAATTTGAATGTTTGAACGTTTGAATTCAAGTGTTTGAATTCGAATTTGAATTGGTTTTGAAAAGTTGTTTCATAACAAAAGGATAAGACAGGATCTTATTGGAGCATATTCCTTGGATGAAGAAGCATCTTTGGAGGCTCTCCCTAGGCTGTTTGGTGCGCCACTTTTAAGTGATAAGAGTGTTATCTTATCACTTAAAACAAACCTCCATTCAGATTTGGTGGTTGAGGGAATCAGTGGGTAAGTTGATTCAAATTTTGAATGCAACTGCTCAATGTATTTGGACCCTTTATAGGGCTGAATTATGCGCATGAAAACTATATACTATATGATAGTTTATGAATTTAAGTTTAAATTAATTTGAATTTAAATTCATGTGGATAAGATTGGAGGTTGTTGGCAAAGTTTGTTTTGCAACAGCTCCACCTTATCACACTGTTTCATGCATAACTTTCAAAGAAATTTGAAAGTTTGTTTTTCATTTTGAATGAATGAATTCCCTCCTCCTCTCCAAAGGGTGCGCATAAATAGACATGTTCCTCACCTTAGGTTTCATTGGAAAACCAAGCCAACTCTCCTCCTCTATGCACCATTCTGTAGGGTAGCTCAGTACACCTTACATGCATCGGCCTTCAAAGGCCAGTTTACTTTCAGTTCTATGAACACGTCAGGGGTAGTACCCATAGGCGTATAGCCGAGGACATGGCGTGGTATTGGTAGCTACCATCCCGCATGTCGTAGTTGTTCTGATATATTCCCCCTTTCTCTAAATCCCTTGCTTTATCCCGTTTTATAACAGTGGTGTTGTTTTTATGCTATTGATATACATCGAAGTGAACCATTGGGCGGAGTTTTCTCCATAACCTCTTGGTTACTGAGATATATCCGTATATCTCACCCCGTCTCGGGGCATTATTTCAGGATGTACCAGTGGATATGGAGCAGCGGGCAAGAAGCCCGCATGAGGACGAGTGGAGCAGTGGTGTAGAGTTTAGCTATCATGTCATTTTAGTTTATGAATTTATTTGGCAAGTGAAGTGTAATATGTAAATAATTGTAGTTTGAAGTTAAAGTTGTAAATGTAAGTGTAATCCAGTGTTGTAAATGTACCATGGATGTATGTAATATAATGGAAGGGCTTTAGGCCTATTGTAGGTTTATGATTACCTGCATTATGGTTTATGCATGAAATTGAATGTTAGTTATTAAAACTATAAAGGATTGAAAAGTAAACTGCTTATGTTTTAAGTGTATATTGGATTGGGTTGTAAGAGCCCCAAGGCGTTGTTGGACCTTGTGTGTGCCACCCATTGGATTTTGCTGGATTTCAGGTGTATTAGTGGTGTTAAACAGGTTATGCAAATTTGGGGATTTTAGGAAATACAAAGGAAACTCTGGCGAATTTTCTGTAGAATTGGCAGTTTTTTGGTGAACTTTGGAGGAGCGTATCTCTCTCCATAGTGGTCCGATTGGGACGTGTCATACGCCATTTTGAAGCTTAAGATGTCCCCTACGTTGTGTCAAAAGCCTAGGTTCATTGGTGGTGTGCGCAGCCCATGGGGGCTGTTGTCACGCACTGCCCTGTTCTGGCCGGCACCAGTGGGCAGATTCGGGTCTGTGTTGGGAAATCAATTCCCGCTTCGTTACTTGGTCAAATTAAGCGTACGATATATCAAATCGAAGTTTGAGGTGTCTAGTTTATGGTGTAAAAGTTTGAGAGGCAGTGTCCTTGTGGTTAGGTGCAGTTTATTCCGTGAAGTTTGGACGTTTTAGGCTGTTTTGGAGTTGGTAGGCAATGTTGTTTGTCCAACTTCAAACGGCGATAACCGGAGCTCACGAGCCCGGAATTGAGTGTGTGATAGCTTGATAGAAAGGTAAGTGAATAAGGAAAAAAGATAACCTGGAGTTTAAGTTTGGATTTTTGTTTTGTGTTCGTAGAAAAATAGATTGGCAAATCCTGTTAAGTGGTAAAAACGTAAAAAGTGAGGAATTGGCTAAGTGGGTTTATGGGAACCCCTTAGTATCTTGTAGGTAATAAAATAAAGTGTATAAATAGTTAAGAAAGTCTTCCGCTTGCGTTTCAGTTACGGTCACAGCTTTTTATTATTACGCTTTTTATACTTTTATTGTTCGCGTAATAATCGGAAAAAGTTTATTCTCATTTTTATAAATGAACTGCTGTGATTGTAACTGCGCTTAATATCATAATTAATGTTAACAATACCGGTATGTAACGGGCTGTTACAACAGAAAACAATAACTTGTAATCTAACCATCTCGGAAGAAATGCGTACGACTCATCCCAATCCCCAAAAACCGTGACAATAGCCTGTACATCCTGCTTGCTTTCAAACACTTGGTCCTTATATAGCTCTTGACCCATCTGCCAGTTTGGTATTTGTTCCCCTTACATTTCGTCATACTCCTGATCTGGGTGTGCCCAGTTAATATTCGTGTAATGGCTTATTTGTGACCAAAACGGTATATATCCTCCCGTGTATAAGCCCAACACATGTCATTACTAATACATTTTAATTAAATTAAAAACCACCATACAAACCACTGACCTGCCACTGGTGGTGGGTCATGCCTTCCAACAATGCCCGGTGATGGAATCGGTTGACACAATGCACTGGACGGATCCCTTTTGAAATCACCATCAACGTCTATATCCGATGAGTCACTATCAGGAACAAGACCTTCATCAACCTCTTCCTCGGAACTATTAGTACGCCACGAGGGATCATGCATGTCATGGTAGGGATCACATCTGAAGGCATGGTTAGTAAAGGTGATGTTGGCGGGGGTGGTGACACATGCATATCTTTCGCACTATCTAACGGCTCCCGGTTAATGTCTATGTCGTAACTGGTAGGCACAGAGTTTTGAGTGCTTGCCTCTCCACCAGTGTTTAGTTCCGCATACAACTCGATATATGACGACTGTCCATGCTGTTGAAATGCGTCAACTACTAACGAGATATCTTCATCCTCCACAACCTCCACAGCAACCCACTGCACCGGGTTACCGGAGACATATCTAGCAATCAGTCGAGAGAGGGACTGACCACGTTGTAATCTCAACTTCTTGTATATTATTTTCTTCAGTCATTATATTTGCAACGGGCGCTCATACAGAACATCTCCGTATCTCCTTCAAACACTTGACCGTTCATCCAAAATATCTTCTCCCATTGTAATATAAAATGGCAATTATATCATTCGTACTCTCACTCATTTCGTCGTAAAATTAGACAGAAATAGGAATTTTTTTTTGGTTTATTTGAAAAACAATCGCACTAGAAGAACACATTGCAAGTGGGAAGAAGGGGTGGGCTTAAACAGCACAAAGTTCACTATAAAGGCCAGCAAACTGTAACTGTTAGCAGATAGTTCGATGTCCCATGCAGTGAACTACCAGGGGCTGCCACATGTCATCAAGTTCGCTACATGGTACAACGAACTTGGTCAGATGTTGCCACTTGTCACTAAGTTCGCTAGTCCTCTCAGCGGACTCTGGGGGTGGTTCCACATGGCACATAGTTCGCTATGCCCTTCAGCGAACTATGTGCATGTGAGATACCTGTCACACCTAGTTCGCTTCCTATGGCAGCGGACTTGTCCAGCATGTCAGCATTAATTGCTACAGAGTTCGCTACTGACACCAGCGACCTTGGTGTTCACCAGGAACGTGACACATCAGCACACCGAGTTTGCTACAGTGCTCAATGAACTTGCCCACATGGCAGATTGAGAAATAATACTATTGGCGTAACATTTAGGGAAATAAGATGGGGAATAGTGGCACTTCGGTCACTGTTCAAAATATTTTCCCCTTATATTTTATTAGTCTATCCCTGACACGTTTTATGGGGTCATGCAGTTGCTGACTGAATCTACTTTACCATCGCTGACAAAATGTCCTGTTTGCGTAGTGCAACTCCTTACACGTGACAATGGAATTCCTGTGCTGTCATGCACAAATGAATGTTTAAAAAAATATGAGTTAAAAACTGTCACTTCTTGAATATAATATACTTGAATATCATGGAATTGAATTTTTTTTTCTAAATTGACACGGTACTATAGTCGTTGAGATAGTTAGCTATTATGGACTGGACACATTTTATGTCCCCAGCGGCTGGACACATAACTCATTCAATTCAAAGTCGCCTCATAAGGTAGCTGCTTTGGTGTTTCAACCGCTGCGGAAGTGACATGTGTCCTATCCACAGTAGCTGATTACCTCAGCAACTACGGAGCCATGAAAATTTGGAAAAAAATTTGGCTTTGTGGCATTCATATATCTTATATTCAACAAGGGGCAGTACGGTCAATGTCCAAAATATGACATGAAAGTGATATAAAAATGAATAAATAATTATAATTTTGTAATTTTTTATTTTAATATTTTTTATCTTATTTTATTATTTTTAATTTATTTTTATATGATTATAATTCTTTATACGATTATATCATGTTTCTTTAAACAAAATAGGATCCGGATCCGCTTGTCTCACTATTATTAAGCCAAATAAAAAAATTAAAAAAACGAAAATATCCAATGGGTTGGTACTGGAAACGTAAAAGCCAAACAGGGCCTTATTAGTGTAAGGAGATAGAGAGAGGCATGGTGTTGGTTCAGAGGAACACGACGGTAATGGAAGACAAACAACAAGAAGATAATAGCGAACAGTGGAAGAGGTCTCAGAGGAAAAGAACCTCTTCTTCTTCATCATCATCTTCTTCTTCTTCCATCAATAGTCTCGATGATGGTTGTCTTATGCACATCTTCAGTTTCCTTCCCCCTATTCCAGGTATAACTCTTTTTTGTTTTTTTTCATCCAAACATCAATCTTTTCGCTCAATTTAACAACACCCAGTTTTTTGTTTTCTCAGATTTTGTCATTTTGATGTTTTGTTTTGGGATTTATGGTGCTTTACATACATTTAGGAAATGAATTAGGTTTTGAAATTGGGTATCCCCCCCCCCCCCTCCCCCCCCTCTATCTGTAAGGATTGACTAATTGATATGTAACATTTATTTGCATTTCGTTGTGTTTTGAGAAATGAAAAGCTTGTAATATGAGACTTGAGCCAAGTTTTGGTTTATGATGTCAAAATTTGGAGCATAAAGAGTATATTTGGGAAGTATACAAACATGTTCATGTATAGTCTCTGGGGAGCATCCAAGTTTAATAAAGCTAAGAAATTTAACATATTAATCATCATCACCCTTCTTGACATGATTGTTACCCATACAATCATGTTCTTTTTACTATTTAATTAGTAAACTGGTCATGCACCTGTTTTGCTTATGCTAGTTTCAGTGGATTGTTTCACCCACCTCCACTTTGCTGGTGATACCATTCTCTATCATGAATGTTCTGTCTATCCTTAAGTTCTTATAATGCTGTTTCTGGGCTGAAGAGTAGTCTTGCTATAAGTGTATTGGTTGGTTTGATTTTGGACAGTCAGATTCTTTTTTTCCTCTTATGCTTCAGTGTAAAGAACCTTGAGATACACCACCCCAAAAGCTAGCTCAAAGGGTGGGAGTGCTCAAGGCCTTATAAACTCAACATTAGTTGCACATACAACCAATGTGGGACTATATATCTCAACACGCCCCCTCACACGAGAGCCCATTGGGCTAGAAGCATATTGCACAGGCCCAATTTTTGGTTTACCTTTTGTGCTTTTGTTTTAAATTCCACTTTAAAGTGGGGGACGGTGAGGCTCTGATACCAAGGTTCTTTACATTCAGTGTTGGTGCCAATTTTAGGGTGGCCTCTTTACTTACTTGGGAGTTCCTTTGGCTGGTAACTTTTAGGCTACTTCATTTTTGGAATCATGTGATTCACAAGATTTAAAAGCACTTGAACAGTTGGAAGGGGGTTTGTCGGATTCCTGTTACTCAGTCTTATTAGTACAGTATTCCTCTATGTTTTTTCTAATTTTTTATATTCTGGTAAGAGTGCTTCAAAGGATGGTGAGAAAAAATCTGGGGTATTCTTTAGTTCGGTTTGGGAGAACAGAGAAGAGATCACTTTGTGTGGTGGGAGATATGCTACACACCTCTCTCTCTCTCTCTCTCTCTCGATCGACATGTGTTATGTGCTAGTCAAGTTCTGAAACAGTGAGTCACATATTTCTGCATTGCAATTCGCAATGCAGCTAAAAATTATCCTTTTAGGGTTTGCAATGAGCACTGGGTGTGTTCTTCTAGCCTTCCACCTTGGAACAATTCCTATTGTTTCGATGCTAAGGTTTTGGCCAAAAAAAGGAGGTTGGAATTCTGTGGCTCTGTGCAGTTTATGAAATTCTTTGGTGCACTTGGAGCCGAATGCACTGACTCATCTCTACGAGTGTTTCCTTGCTGAGAAATCTACTTCGGCACAATATTGTGTTTTGAGCGTTCCTCTTTTTGACGTTGAGCCCATGGTTGTTTTAAGAATATTTACATCACTTATTTGCAAAGAGATTGGGAGGTGGAAGCCCTGCTGCATTGTTAGTTTTTCTCTTGTTCTGTTTTCTCTCTATTGTTTTTACTTGTTTTAGAGGATATCTTATCCTCGCCCTCCTTGTACTCACACTTGGATCCTCTCTTTAATTAATTTTTTGTTTGCTATAGAAAAAATTAAAAAAAAAGAAACAAATAGCATATTATGGAGCATTTTTTGTCACAAAGCTGCTATTGAGTTTGCAGATCGCTTTAATACCGCCCTCGTTTGCCACAGATGGAATTACTTGGCATGTCACCCTCGGCTGTGGCTTCGAGTAGATAGATCAGTCAAAAATTTATCTGAACCTGGTGTTTTCCCCAACATTGAAACTGCTGTCACTGCTTCAAGGCATGTAGAATTTATTGCTAATTGTGTATGAATCTAGATTTTTCCACAGGCTGCGGATTGTAATTGTCACTTTCTTTCTTACAGACCGGGTGATACCATTTTAATAGCAGCTGGCGGAAGTCATCGTGTCTCAAACATTCAAATTAAAAAACCACTCTGCTTGGTGAGTTATCCAACACTCTTTGTATATGGCAGTGGGAGAATCTTATGACAGGTTTAGTTGCCAACTGAAATTAACAGAAAGGGGCATATTTTAAGTGATTCTTAAAGCTTTATTCATTTATATTTTCTGAAAATAAAGTTTCCATTTCAGGATTTATTACCATTTTTCTTATCTTATGTGTTGCATTGCAAGTCCTACCTGTTTGAAATTTGGGTTTTTTTTTGTGTGGGGTCGTGTGTGTGTGTGTGTTTTTTTTTTTGGGGGGGGGGGGGGGGGGGGGGGGTGTTGCCCCTGCCATAGGCGCGGGCTGCATTGGTAGTCATAGATGACCTAACAATGAAAGTCCACTAGTAGGACCATGCAACCTTCACATTTCTTGATATTAATCCTTCCAAATAGTTACAGCCCTTGTAGTAGCTTCGCACTCATCTCTTGCTGTTGTCAAGTGAGTCCGCTATTAGTTGTCCCCATCACTTACACTACATGTAAAAGAGACACACAACATATGCAGCAACATGGTGAACTGGTTAAATACAAGAAAACAAAACTATGCTGGTATGCCTAAATGGTGTTATGATGTAGAAAGTATCTAATAAGTATAAAATATGATAATTTGATATTTTTGTTCCTAAAAGCACTATGAAGGTCGTGGAAAATTGATAACTTGACATGAGTGTTAAGTGTCTAATGTGTTGGACATAAACAATGCTTCTTTTTTTTAGCTTCCTTGCTTTGGGTACCATTTCATTCTTAATCATTGTCGGGTTGGTATATAGTATATAATTGGTTTTTATAATATATATAACTGGTTATTATATTATTTGTACATTTAGTCAGACTTTTGAATTTCATATGAAATTTTAGCCAACAACTGTCCTTAGATTTGGTGTTTGGTTTCTATTTTGTGTTAAGCACATGTCTTTTTAATGGGGTTTCCCTATTAGATATGTTATTTTCTCTTTTTTCTCCGTTTTCTATTTTGTACTTTTGCTGAGGACTGAGGAGGAATCCTTATCCTCCATTCTATTTGTATTTTTTTTCCCTTCATCTTAATGAATTTCCTCTTTTATAATTAGAATAATGATAATGTGTATCTTCCTGTACTATAGGGTTATCCAAGCTTGTTTAGGTCACCTAGTGTCACTACAAAAAGATGAAATTCATAAATGTATACATTGTGGATTGGATTTAATAATTAAAGCTAGTTATGGAATTGCTTTCATCATAGGGATGGGTAAAAAAGACCCACAAATTGGGATGTGATTAAGAGACCAAATTGACAACAAGAACCTTATAAATTGAATCAGAACAAAAGCACAGCAATAACTGTCCAGACTCCAATGCCAAAGAGAATTTGCTCAAACTCCAGTGCAACCGCTGTTGCAATGTAACCACCTAAAATAAAGAATAAACATCTTTACTTCCTTCTGCAACTCATTGTCACCCCTGAAGTGATTGGGACTGTTGACATGCTTGGAACTGTTCTTTTCATGAAGATGATGCTCAGACTTCGCCAAAACAAGTTTTTTTTTACTTGTTCTTGTTTTCTAAAATTGTTTTCAGAACTGTTTACGAGGCTAAAAAGAAGAACTAAAACAAAGAGCATTTTTGGTTTCATGTCTCTGCCCAATGCCTGTACATGAATTCATCATTAATAATAATTGGTGCTTGCACCTTATCGTCATTCTAATCCTTGAGGAAACAGTAAGTGTAAATAATAGAAAATCTTTTCATATTTGCTGTTCCAAAATCAATGTTCTTTGTTCAGATTGGTGCAGGTGATCTTCCAGATGACACAACACTCTTTTGTTCTCGAGGCTCGGACAGGTTTGCATTCCTTATATTTAGATTTTGTCTATTGAACTTTTGAAGTGGTGGCTAGGAGCTACGTAGCACGGACACACTGATTTATTGAAAATTTACGTGTCGGACACGTGTCCGACACGCGGTCAACATTTAGGAACACGCGGTCAACTTTTTTCTGACACGCAGTCAACTTTTTCCGACACGCGGTCAACTCTCGGACACGGTTTTTTTTTTTTTTTTAATCTTAAATTTTTATTTTTTTTTTGTAACAATCTTAATTTTATTTTATTAACTAAATATAAAAGAAATAATTTATAAATTGGTTTTTTTCTATTATGAAATTTTACATGAAAAATTAACAAAATACAAAAAATTATTTATATTTATATTTATGTTATGAAATTTAAATATTTGATTGGTTATATGACTTATCATGGACTCTTATATGTATTAAATATAAATTATATTATATATATTAAAAATTTTATTTAATATCAAAACGCGTCCAAATATGACATTTTTTAAAATTAACGTGTTGGCGTATCGGGTCGTGTCCCATGTCCGTGTCCGTGCATCATAAGCTAGGAGCCACTTCCATGATGCTGGATTTCAATAAGATAAGATAAGATACATGGCCAGACAGAATGCTTCTGAGCCTCATGCCTATTCATAATATGGCATATATCTATCATTAGATGTATCTGATTGTGGAGTTTAACATCTCAACCATTATTATCCAACAGCTTGGATAGTACTCCTTGAAAAGTGCCACCATCTATTTTATCTTCAGCAATTTGGTATGCCCTTTTCATTTTGTTTGAGCAGTGCATTGGAGTTCCTTTCAACCTGCAAATTAGCAAACTTAACTGTGAAGGCAGAGCTTGGTTGCTGTTTGCTACATAGGAAGGGAAGGCTAACTGTAGATGGATGCATACTTCAATGTGAATCTAATCCTCTCGATTATCTCTCATGTCCCATTGTGAGTACAGCAAGTAGCAGTGATGTGCTTCCCTCACAAACGAAGAGTAATGGTGGTGGTGGTGATGGTGTATTTGTTTCTCAAACCCGAATTGAAGGAGGTGTCAAAGCTGTTTTGACAAGTGGGGACCTGGCCTTGCAACGCGTTAGAGTGATTTATGCTCGAACTTCTCTTCTTTTCTGGTTTGATGTAGAGCAGTTGTGATCAAATTGGTTTATGACAAGCCTTTGTGATATCATTTCTTGTTTTGCTTACCTAGACTTTTCTGTAATTTATTTTATTGGAGTGATGATAATGTTTATGATTCTTTTACTGGTGCTTTTTATGTTCTTGTTATGTACCATTCGGATATGTCAGATATGTAAGAAAGTTTCAGTTTACAATGATCTTTTTGATGAGCTGTCTAAATAAATATACCAGTTGGCTTATTTCCTTCACTTTAGCAATTTACACTTTTTTTTTTTATGCAAAAGGCGCCTCTGTATGTTTATAAGCACTAATGGTTGAGACCTTTAGATGGATTTTTTTTTATTAAAAATTTTATATTTATATAGATATTTCATTTAAAATAACAAAAAAATGAAATATATAAAAGGAAAAACAAGCTTTAATAAAAAAAAAATTTTTAAGAGATATATAAGCTTATATTCATATTAGATAGAGATATCCTATACAACAAAAGCGTAATAGGAATTTGATGCTGAAATGATCTCTTATCAATAAAATTGGTTATAATTTATTTGATTAAAATTATTAATTAATTAATAATAAATTTGGCCCATTTGACCGTGTTTGGCCCGAATAGATTATAACCGTTAATGGACTAAAATCAACGGTTCTTAGTTTATAAAGGATATAAACTTATATCCTTTTTAAATAAAAATTATATATGGTTTGGTATTTTAAAATAATGAAATATATAAAAAGTATTTTTAAATAAAATAGTTATTTGAAAGTTAAAATCAAGGGAAAACTTCAAAAAACTTTCCATCCACGAAATTTTAAATCATTTATATCCTTAATTTAAAGTTTTTATTATTATTTACCCCTAGGAGAATAATGATAAGAAAAAGGGTAAATTAGGAATATAAGTAATAAAAAAATTTAAATAAAAATATAAACGATTCAAAATTTAAATAAGAAAAAGGGTAAATTAGGAACATAAGTGATTTTAAAGAAAATTTACAGCGTTGCGATAAAAAATGAATTTTTTAAAAATTATTTGACTTGTTTTACCTTTTTTTTAAATAAAATAAAACTTATTTTAGAAAGGAAAAAGAAAAATAATACCCCCCAAACGCCACTAACTTCAACGCAAATTAAGCTGCTATTTTTCTATATTCAAATTCAATTATTTGATGCATTTCAAAACAAACCAACCATTCACTTTCACTTTATGTCCAAAAAAATCTATGATTTAGCTTTGTTCAAATAACAAGAAAACGTTACCGTCAAAACTACTTTGTGAAACAAAATCAAAATAACTAGACAAGAAATTTCTATATAAACCAAGATCCAATCTAAACAAAGAGTTAAGGTGGGGGAAAAAACCCTAGATTGCCAACAAATTGACCAAAAATTAAAACGAGTAAAAGATGGTTATGTACCCAGGCAACCACAAAAATGGAATTTTCCTTGTTTCAATGGGTATTTTCCCATATCATTTCCCCAGTATATAATTCCTCCACCCCAATCCCCAGCATTAGACGAGGTTCGTTTTCTTCTGCACAAATGATTGTGAACAAACATATATCTCTAGCCCATGGTTCATCAGAGAACATCACAAACAACCTGAAAATTGAGGACCGAAATGAAATTAAATACATGTTCCTTTAAATCAGACCATCCATGGCAAAAATCTAATACAAATAAAATAAGCCATAGATAGTCAAAACAAAATAATAATAACAATATTTCACCAAAAAAAATAATAATAATAATAACAATATATTGCTCATCAAAAAGAAGTGCATGTTTTAACATTTATCGACAGTAAAACTACTTGTCATTTAAAACCAACACTCTTCCAGAAGTAAATGAAGACGTGAAACAAAGATGGAGCATAGAATTATAGAAAGAATGAAACTTTGAACAAAGAAAAAGGTGGGTTGCATCTTGCATGTCTTTGTGCCATCTCAATAAGACCAGATAGGATCAGATTCTACTGGTCTATCATTGAATATCACGATATCATTGAATATGCACAAACACCAACTTCTATACAAATCTTTTTGTTTCAGAAATTAATACAGCTGCTTCACTAGTCCTCTCAACCAATAGAATATAGACACAAATCACACAATGACAAACAGAAGAGTACAAACATGTAATTGCTTACCTTCATAGGACAAAAATAGGAGTAGCTGAACTCAATTCCCTGTAGTAGTAGTTCTTCCTTTCACCACCAAGTCATCAGCAGAGTAGTAATCAGCTATGAGCCGGTACATATATGACGGGTTATGCCCTCCTCTAAGAAGATGTAATTTCCAAACCAGAAAATGCAGAAAATAAAAAACCAATGAGTACACTCGTTTTCAATAATGAAGGAAAGCTAGTTTTCTTAATCAATACCAGTTCAACTTACGTGTCAGTAATAAACAGACTAACAAGCTTTGGTGGCACATAATCGAATGCTGGATTCACAACATGAAGAGAACCAGCGCCACTCGAAGAATCCAACAAATCTGAGAACTCCCCAAAGTCAAGTAGCTCAGATGGGGACCTCAGCTCATTCAGTAGGACTTCAGGATTGTGCGGATACAAAGGACACAGCTGTCAATAAGATAAAGTGACTTTCAACAAATGCCAAACAGTTGGTAACTGAAATGATGAAGCAAATCAAAATTTAATTCCAAAACAGGGTTTTGGCATAAAGTTTCCTAACATGCAATTAATGGAAAGTTGAGGTATTGTGTATTAGTAATATTATCACAATCTGGAAACATCTTAACTGAATCAATAACTACAAAGCAGCTACTTCATTATTTATATCATACAATACATTGTTCAGTTCCAATCCCATCAATATGTTAAAGAGTATCTGAACCAATTTGATTTTGAACAGTTTGAGATCTCTAGTGTTTGAACTTACATTCATTAGAGATCAGATACATACTATGTGCAGCCAAATGCAGTATAATTAAGCAGATTTAAAAAAATCTACCAACACGCAATAACTTCAATTTCTGATGTTGACACATTTTTCAAACAGAAAATGAATTGGGTTTCTCCAAAACTTATAGAAATGGAATAATTAAGGTCTATGGGGCTATACCATGCTTCACTATCAGTCTATCACCTCATTGTGATAACTATAAACATTATTTTAAACTAATTGCTAAAACCTTTTCAAGTTTTTTTAGTTTAGATCAATACGTCAAAGATTTTTGTATTTATATAAGTTCCAAAGTCATTTGAAATTTCAAATCATTTGTCTCTTCTTCCTCATCATCCTTTTAATGCACAACTTTTTGATCATTTTGAGTTGACTGTTCATAGATGGATAACTCTTTCTATGCTTGATTGCTTATCCTAAATTTCTAACGTCTTCATTAATTAAAAAATAGGTTCAGAATTGTTCAAAAGTTAAAACTAGTGTCATATATCCATAAAAATCTAATTAATTTCACATATACTTATTTTGCCTAAAATTTGGTTTTGAACCATCAAATATTGTTTGGTGATTCATTTTCATAATTCAGTAAAACAAATTAAAAACCCAATAGTCATTTTGAATTTTGATATTCCAATTGGCAAATTTACAAACTGTATTATGTTAATCAATCAATCAACTTGCAGACACACAAGTTACTCTCAAGTCTATGTGAGCAAAAACAATCTCAGATTCTTTGCTTCCCAAGGATTTGACAGCAAACTATCATCCTATTTTCAGATTTAACAGAATAAGAAAAAGAATATGAGGAGACATCAAAAGCCATAAGAATTCTTATTTCCTAGAACATGACAGATTTAAGGCAGATAGAGAATACATGTTAACAATTCACCTTGTGACTCCCAGCAAGTACAACAAAAGGAACAGCATGCCTTTGAGCAGCAAGTGCCACCATATGTAACCCAACTGGGGCAATAACTCCACCATTAGCCATGACAGCATGAGCTCCAACTATAACCTATATATAATGGTAAGTTGAAAATCAATTTAAATTCAGTATAAGAGTCTTGATTCCAAATATAATGCTAGGATTTTCACATACCATGTTCACTCTGGAAATCATGGCAAAAATTGCAGAATCAGTGATTACTGTGGTCTGTAAGCCTCTAGCAGCCAAATCTTTTGCAAGGATTTGTCCCTGATATCTGATTGCATAAACAGTCAACATTAAATGGCCTTACGAATAATGGGGATTGATATTTTTACAAACTTTTATTGAAATTTTTTACAAATTACACTATGTTCTCCCAGGAGAACATAGTGTAACCAGTGTTCTCCCGGGAGAACATAGTGTAGTTTGTAAGAGTTTGTAAATCAAAAAAGTTTGTAAATATAACCTGCCCCATGAATAATATATACAAATCCATTGCCACTATTACAAACCTTGGGGCACCTTCAGCAACAACAACCTTGAATGATCGCTTTTTTTCCTTAGCAGCACAAAGAAATTCCAACACTGTCTTCGAACTGCCTAGTGTTAATATTACCTCACTGAAAAAGGTGCAAATAGCAGTATAAAGGAATAAGAAAAATAATAGGATTTTCTTCTATTTAAAAAAGTAAATAAAGAAAATGGATAAGATCATAATATCAAGATAATCACATAAATCAATAGAAGTGTGTTCGCCTTGGTTATTTATATGAGGGGGCAAGAAAAATTAATAATAATAAAAGACAAGTAAATTGTATGGATCCTAACGTTAGTCATGTAGATTGAGCAACCCTCTGCTACATGAAAAAACCTTAAAATTGAGAATGTGGATGGAATAGATAACACATTTTTCCAATACACATAAAGCAACAAATCATGTCAGTTACTTTCAAAAAGATATCAATATTAAAGAATCTGCTGTTTGATGGATTAAATTACATGGCATTTATCGTATATATGCACAGATATTAAAATTAAAAAATATGCACAGTATTCTAAGTTAATATTATGTACTTGATAATTGCTCTTTGACCAATTATGTCAGCCAATAGTACAATACCTATATATTCAAAAAAATTGACATGTAAATCTGTAAAAATTTCCATGCAAGATTTTCACAGCCACAAATAAATCTGGATTTAGGGGACAAAGTATAACATGTTTTTAAACAACAAGCACTTAGAGGTGAAACGAACTTTTGATGAATATGCTCTACTGCTTGCTCAGCTATTTGTTCATAGCAAGTGGATATGTCTTGAATAAGTTCATTAACTGCTTCAATGACATCATGCTTCAACTTACGACCTCCTGAACCTTTGTCAACAGCTGTAGTATCAAAGGAAAACAATACTTCAAGAAAAATAAAAAACACAAACCATTGAACATCAACAATTTCATCATCCAATGCCACATAGCAAGAAGGAAATAATATCACACCAATAACAGTGATCAACAAATAAACTATCAATAATGTCGATGAAGCATTCTAATATCTTTAAAAAAAAAAAAAAGAGAGAGAAAAAGAAAAACTTGTTGTATCTTTGCATAAATTGCATCCAAGATAGTTATCTAACAAAAAGAACTCTTCTGTGTCTTAGCACGAATTTATGCATGTAAAAAAGATGAAATAAAAAATAATAATTTTCCATCGCAGTTAAGCATGAATTTCTCCACATGAAGAAAAAACAAAACCCATTTTTTAATCAAAAAGCAACACACACACACACACACATATATATATATGAGGTAGGATCAAACACACACACACACTATATATATATATATATATATATATATATATATATATATATATATATATATATATATAATAACAAAGTTATAACAGTCTATATATATATAGTATAACAAAGTTATAACATTCTGAATAATCTCATGACATCCTCACGTTTGCTTTTCCCTTCAGATTCACCCCCTGAGGAAGATGTGCGCGGAACAGCAGCCGAATCAGGTGTATCCTCTAGAAGAGTTTGCAATGATGGTGGACGCAAGGTGCTTCTTGCAGCAGCTGCAACAGCGGCAGCAGATAAAACAGGATGATTACCTCGCTCCACATCATCTTCATCATCGCTTGTAGCTGATAGCCCCAAACCAGCTACAGCAGCTGTCGCGAGTGAAAGATCCTCCTCCCTTATAATGTGCAAAACACGCCTCACAATATTTCCCACGGCCAGCTCTGCAATCCCATACATAACATCTTATGATAGGCAAACAACAAATCAATTTACATAACCCCCAAGTCCCAATAAACCATTGTGCCATGTGACTCTAAAACAACACCCTTCAACAACAACCTTCAACAAAACTCGAACTAGGCAATCAGGAAGCAAATAAACCCAAAAATACATACTTTAATGCCATAAAAACATTAAACTACAATAGAGAAAAAAAAATCATATTTCAAATTTAGAAAACAAAAATATTAATCTTAATCTTAGCATACCAACAGGATTAGCATCAATAAGCTGTTCCCCCACAGCCCTTACAGCAACAATAAGAGCTGAAGCCTGGTTTGTGTGTGGCACCCTCTGCTGTGAAATCACAGACCGGAGCAACTCTGCTGTCTGCTTTGCTGTGGCTTGAGAACCTTCAATTTTACTAGCATCACACAGCCCAAAAAATAAAATAAAAAAATTATTAAATAAAAATAAAACACACACACACACATGTAGAGAAAATCACAAAAATCAGTTCCTAAAACCTCAAAAAGTCACAAGATGGTTCCTAATACACCAATCATTGAACTCAAACAGTGTCAATGAAGAAAAAAGAAACTTACCGTTTTTTAAGCTGATTCACAAAATCATTAACAAGGGTTTGAACATCCGGCATTTTGTTGGCAAATGAAACCTGAAAAAGAAGAAAGTAATAACAAAAAAAAAATAAACTTTATGAAAATACAAGCAAAAGGGTAACCTAAACTAGCATAACAGAATCAAGGGTCTTTAATTTCTGAATTGGAATAAGTTATTTCACCCCTTGAAGTTTTCTCAAGAACTACATAAAAATATGTGCTTTACCTGAAGCTCACTATGAAAAGTGTTTGGCTTGCGAGAAAATATTGAGGAAAAACTGAAAATAAATTCGAAAAACGAATGGAATTGATTTTCAGTAACGTGCGCTTTTATAAAGGCAGTTTGTACGGGCTTTCTTTTTCTTCTAAAAATTGATTTTGGATGTATGCTTTTTTAAAAAAAAAAATTGTATTAAAAAAATAAAAAATAAAAAAATTAAGTCACATAAAAAAAGTTAAAAATATGATTTTTTTTTTTTAGAAAATAAAAATTTAACTTTCAAAAAAAGTAGAAGTCAATTTTTTTTTTAAAATTAATATTTTTAAAAAATTTAAATAATTTTAATTTTTGTGAAAAATAGTTCTAAAATAAACCAGGCTTAAATTTTTTTTTTTGAAAACCCATCCAAAAGTGATGGAATCGGATAGTTAATAAGATTACCTAATGAGATTCCTAATCTTTATTTAAAAAAAAAATTAATAGCATATTATAATGAATAAATTAAAAAGCTATCAAATCCTATTAATAGTCAATACTAATTAAAAATTAATTATTTAGTTAATGATAATTACTTATAAATAAGTCCTAACTCAATCAACATTTACCACATGCAGTATAAAAACATCAAAATTTAATAGATATATGTAACGGTAACAGTTGTAAGTTTGTAACCGTTCAAATTAAATTTGATCTTTCAAAATAGAAATTGATTCAAAATCGAACTAATTCAAATTGAACATAAAAATTAGTGTCACTTTTCATATCCAACTAATACAGTACGACAGTGATATAACCAGCACATTATATAGATATTTTTTAAATTCATGGAAAAAAATAAAACTATAAATTAAAAGAAAAAGATTAAAATTATTTAAGGAAAATTGTAAAATTAAAAGAATATATATAATTAGTGAAAAACATTTCCACTTTTTGCTATAGAAATTTTTTATATAGCACTTACATAAAAATGAATGAATATTGTTATTAAGAAAAGATAGAGAACCAAATTATTGAAAAAATGGAAAAAAAATTATAAATAACTATGTATATATAAAATCAATTAAAAATAGTTTAAAATTAGAATTTAATAAGAAATTAAGACTGAAATGACAAAATTCTAAATGTTACATAAAAGTAGCTAATGACATGCTATAATTGAAAAGGAGAGCATCACGTCATTTTCAATGAAACAAAGGAAAATACAATGAAATGTTGTTAGTTACTATTATTTATATTTTTTAAAACTAAAAGAAATGCAATGAAATATGATAGAGTGTATTTCATCCCACCAATAATTTTATTTTATTTTAGTATGAGATGAAATCATTGTAATTAAATTATAATTTTATTATTTTGTTTCATTCAAATAAAAAAATAAAAAATAAAAAATTTTGTTATTACATTTCTCAAGATAATGTATGGATTAAACACTAGATATAATTCGTAGACAACACAACATTACATTACAGAAGACAACAACATCAAGAATTGCACTCCAAACTAAATTATTCAGAACCATGCAAAACAGAACCAGCAGAAAGTTATTGAAGAACCATGCAAAACAGAACAGAAAACTATTGAAGAACCATGCAAAACAGAACCAGAAGGTTGACAATTATGCATTGTATTTTCCTCTCCAACATCGTTGAGATTGAAAAGACTACGAGCAGAGAGACAAGGCTAACTACCCATCGTGTTTTTTGAAACAGAACATGCGTTTCTCTGGAATCGAAAAAACACCGTACCTAGTTTACCATTATTCTGACACATTTTTGAATTATTTTTTTTTCTTGGTTCATTAATTATTCGATTATTCTAGTTAATTGATTACTCAAGAATTGGTAGTATTTTTGAATCATTATTAACAAAACAAAAATAATAAATAATCCCAATTAACATAACCAAATTTATTTCTTTTTTTGTTTCTTCACCAAAACAATTCAAGAATGGTGTGTCTTCCACAAGATTTATGAAAGGATAACGAACGAGTTACGTACCTTTTTGTTTTTTTTAGCCTCTGTTTCTTCAGGCTTCACAACACCAACTTTTTTCAAGATTTGTGAAGAAGGACTTTCAATAGCTGAATCGTCATAGTTGAACAGCATCTTATTGCTCAGCATTTGTTCCATATTCTTATGCGAACTTTCCATTCTCTCCAACCTTTCATCTGTGGAAGTTAAACGAGTTGATATTTGGCACAAAGCTTCCTTGATTTTGCACAAATGTTCTTCCATATTGTTCAAACCCATTTGTGAGTTGAACTCCATTGATCAGAATCAATTGAAAGAATCACGCAGATGAAAGAGATGTTAGGAGTTAACTCGTTTGATGAAAGAATCATGCAGATGTTAGGGTTTAACCCCTAAGGAGAGAGAGAGAGAGAAATGGAAATGAAGAGTAAAACTGAATTCTATTAGTCACATAAGCATTCTTATTAGTATTACAACTCCTCTGTTTTATTCAAGAGTGTTCCACATGTTCCTAACTAAGCAACTAACTACATTAACCACCCACGTGCATGGTGTACTCACGTGGAAATATTTATTATGCTCAACGACCACTCAATATTGATTTGGTGCTCCCTCTCACAACACTAATTTTTTCTTTCCCTTTTTACCCCTGTTATATTTCTTCTTTTCCAATTTTACCCTCCCATTTACATTAAGTGACCACCTAAAAAATGGTGGTCCCGGTCCACCATAAATTCTCTCTCATCCTACGTGGACTTAACTACAAGTAGCATAATCTTGTAACAATAATGGTTTCCTATGCATGCGATCAGACCTCTTGCTCAATGTAATAAAAGACTATGAGCAGAGAGACAAGGGTAACTAACTACCCATTGTGTTTTTTGAAACAGACGTTAAACGAGTTGATATATTTTGCACAAATATTAGGAAGAAGAACCGTCTCAATGTGGCTTCTTGATGGAGAGTGGAAAGTCATGACACGAGATTAACTTGACATACTTGTCCTATCTTGGAATAACATAGAGGAAGCGAAGACATTTAGATGATCTTGTACATTCATAGTGACATCGTAAGCTTTTAAGTTGGCGGGATATTTGAATCCGATTGTGGTCATATGATGATCTCATCTAAGAAAGGGTGGTTAAAGCATGGACTGAGTTGATTACTCTTGTATAAGAGGGTCAGAAGTATATGAGGAAGTGTGTAGATTGGGGTGTGCATGCATCTATCTATCTGAATTGATTTAAACGGTTCGGTTCAGTTCAAAATCGATTTGGTTTGGTTCGGAAATAGTTTGGTTCAGTTGAAAATGGTCAGGTTCGGTTGAAACCGGTTCGGATACAACATATTCTGAAAAAAAAAATCAAAGAAAATAAAGTAATAAAATTCAGTTCGCTTCGGTTCTTGAACTGATTTTAAAAATCAGTTCGGTTCGTGAACTTGTTCTTTAAAACCCGGTTCAGTTCATGAACCAATTTTTAAAAACATGTCATTTTAAGTGCAGTTCAATTTGATTCACGGTTCGATTTAATTTTTTGATTATTTTACATACCCTTACGTGTAGATGATAAATGTGGATAAGAGTGCAACTGGATTCGACACTCTATCAGATCCTATGCTTACTATGCCAAAAATGCTTGGCTTAGTATATTTAATAAAATATAATAAACTAAAGCCTTAAAAAAACTTCCTAACCTATTTGCCTATTAGCGTGTTTAAATCTATTAAACATTTAATACTTATCAATAATTTTTTTTAAAAAGCATATAAATAATATTATTCATTATTTATAATAATATGTGATTTATTATTTCTTATATTAAAAGAGGTAGGATATTCTTACTACCAAAATTTTCTACTACCAACTTCTTACCTATCTAATCATCATTGGATCAAAGAGAGAGAATGCTAAAAAGTTTTTGAGAAAAGAGAAAATATTGATCCAATGGTGATTAGATAGGTAGTAAGTTGGTAACAGAAAATTTTGGTAGTAAGAATATTCCTCCCCATATTAAAATATTTGAAATTTTAATCATTTTTTATAGATATTTGAGTATGTTTATAAGTTTTTAATATAAATTATAAAAATGCATATAATGACCGGGTCATGTGGTTTGAATCAGTGACCCACTGGTTGAACCAGTGACCCATTAACCCAATGCCTCGACCGGGTCAATGACCGGACTGGTTTTAATAACATTTGTGACACTGAAATTAACTTTAAAGGGGATTTTTTGTAAAATTCATTTGGGATAAATCCTCCCAAAGAGAAGAGAGATATACCGAATAAAAAAAGGTAATCCAAAAGTTCACCAAGGAAGTAATCCATTAACTATTATCTTGTGCCTAGTAACATTTTTTTCATGGTGGGCCTTGGGCATGCGTTGCGTTGAGTTTTGGATCTAGGCTTCGGCCCATAACAAGTTATGATTTAGTACATGATGTTGTCCTTTCTGATCTGATTTGGTAAAAGGCCCATATAACAAAATTTCAATGCATTTAGCAGCTACAAGGTAAAAAAGACGATAGCTACAGCTACAACATTAGCGTACACACGACTTTCTAAGCCCATACTGCCATTAAACTTTATTTTGGGTACACCAAATTGGCATATTTTATTTAATATTTTCATATTTTGGGTACAAAACACGATAGCTACAGCTACAACATTACCGTACACCGACTTTCTAAGCCCAAACTGCCATTAAACTTGCTTAAAAGAACTTGTCTTCAAAGAGATAAAACACTAAATACAGAAATGCTTCAGCGTCTCACATTAATAATCTTTAAAATATAAATAAAAATATAAAAAAGTCTCATACAAAAATCATCAAATATTGTATACCATGAGAAATGCTATACTAACACATTACATATGCTTACTAACACACTTGAATATTAAGTAAATTTAATATGAATCCAACTAAATAACTTTAGTTCATTCTCTATTTAATAAGGCTTACATAAAATTTATATAATTCCTATAGGTACGTGGCGCGAAAACAACAAAGATATTACACTCATGCTAAAAATTGTTAAAAAAGTGAGTTTTTATTCGGGGTCATTTATTTACTTTTCTTATTCTTCAAAAAAAATTATTTTTAAATTTTGAATAATTTATATTGAAAGACTTCAATTAGTTTATATTTAATTCTTTAAAAATAATTATTTTTTTTCCCTTTAAAAAAAATTGGCTAAAATATAAGTTACCTCCTTAAACTTTGATCATGTTTCAAATTACCCACTTATGCTTCAATTAACCCCATGGACTTTATATTTTGTTCCAAATCAACAATTCTCTTAAAAAATTTATATACACTATTAAATCTCCTCACATGTTCTAAGCCCAAATCTCAAAAATTTCTTCTCTCTTTTCTTTTACGTTCTCCTATCTCTTATTACAATTTTTTTTAGATATTTTCTCAGTAATTTGGGATGATTTCGATTTGGATCAGAGAAGATTAATGTGTCTCTTTTCTTTTATGTTCTCCCATGTCTCTCTTTTCTACAAAGGGGAACAATCATTGCTGGAAACTTTCTCCACGACAACCATCTCTTTTGTAGGTATATATTGTTTCAGTTTTAGCGCAAAGTTGGCTGCCCTGATAACGATCCTAATTTTTGGACGACAACCTTCATGTATCTCAACAACCATTTTATTCCCTAGCATTGTTTCTGAAAAGAAACAATTCTTTTCAATTTTTATACCTTAGAACAGTTTCTAAGAAAAAAATGTGTTTGATCACATGTTATATTTTTTTTTCTTCCGAGAATGAGAAATATGCTTAAGAACACAACAAATAATATAATAAAAAATAATTCCTATTAAATATAAAAAAATTTCGAATCATCACTTTCATTTCCATATGGTGTGGTTGTGGTGGTGGTGGTGACGAGGGGTGGCATGGTGGTGGTGGCAGCAGCGGCGGCAGTACGGTAGTGGTGGTGGCAGTGACGTGGCGAAGATAATGGTGGTGGTTTTGATGGCAGTGGCTACGGTAATAGCAGTGTAATGGTGGCTGCGATAGTGGTAGTGGTGGGGATGGTGGCGTATGTGGTTGGTCGCAGCAACAATGGTAGCGGTGACATGGTGGTGGTGGCGGTGGTGTGGTGATGGTAGTGGCGGGGGTGGTGTAATGGTGGCGATGGTGGTGGTGGTGATAGTAGCGGCTGTGATGATGGTGGTGGTTGCGGTGACAGCGACGATATTAGTGGCTGCAACAATGGTAGTGGTGGTTGGTGATAATGGTGGTAATGGTAGCGGTGGCTTCATGGTGGTGGCAGTGGCGTGGTGATAGCGGTGGCAATGGTTGCGATAATGGTGGTGGTGGTGGTTGATGGCAGTAGTGGTAATGGTGGTGGTGACGGTGATAGTGGCGGCGACGATGGTAGTTGTGGTGGTGGTGATTGTGGCATGGTGGTAGTGATGGGTGGAGGTGGTGGTGATGGTGGTGGTGGCATCGTGGTGGTGAAGACGACACCAGTGGTTCGACGGTGGTGGCGGTGGTCGTGTCGGGATGATGGTGGTGGTGATGATAATGGTAGAGGTGGAGAGTGATTGAGAAAGATAAGTGTTTCTCATTTTGTGCTCGGGAACAAAAAAGCAGAAATCTTTTGATTCTTTTTTTTTCCCAGCACAAAATTAAACAGGTTCATCTCGGGAACAAAAAAAGTAAACCGATTTTACCAAACGAGTTTGCTATCAATTTTTGCTCACGGGAATAGAAATAAAAAAAAAGATTCTGGGAAGGTTGTCATGCACACCCTAAATATTTTATAAAAGGAACCAGACCCGTTACAGAGTTACAAAATTGTAATAAGATATGAGAGAATGTAGAAGAAAAGAGAGATTTTTTTTTTTTGAGATTTGGGACTTAGGGCATGTGAAGATGTTTAACAATATTTTTTAACAGAATCGTTGATTTGAAAGCAATCATAAAGTACATGGGGTTAATTGAAACAATTAAAAGTACAAGAGAGTAATTTGAAATGTGGTCAAAGTTCAAAGAGGTAAGTTATATTCTAGCCAGAAAAATTATTACTTAAAATGGATAGATATTTATTCTAAAATGACATTTTAGTAAACTTAAAATACAGAGCTTCATAATTTTAATAGTTGGTTTTGATATTTTTTGAGCTTGCAGACTAATATGCACAAGCTTAATTCAAGTCGAATTAAATTATTAATATCTGAGCTTCAATTTAATTGGCCTAACTCGTATTTTATTAAATTATTGTAATTAGTCGATGGGAATAGGCTCATAGTTATATGAAAAATATTATATATGATACTACAATATACACTAACGTCTTTGGTGGTATACTTAGCATTTTGACCAACGATTTGGTTTCATGGGTGAGCAGTGTTTGGTATCCATGTTGGATATATTAATAATATAATCCAATAATATGTTAACATAAAAGCATGGTTATTTGGGTTTATATGGGCTGGAACAACTTCCATTATATCTAGGGTTTCCTAAGCTGGAGGTAATACTGTTGAGCAATCCAAGCACCTCTAAACTCTTCTCTTTCAAACTCATAACCTCCAACATCCCTTTGGTGAATTTTTTTATGAGGAATTGATGAGATCTCCAATATCTGATCGTCTGAATCCTTCTTAGCCAACTCCAGGGATCCTAAGCACGTTGAGGAACATTATGTCAATAGAGTTTCCTTGGGTCATAAACATTCATCTCACCTTGGTTTTTGGCAATGATTTTTGATAAGGGACGTGAACCCTTCAATGGAACTCAATTTGGGAAAACAGAGGAAAAATGAGAGAACAATCAAAAACCAATTTCTGTTTTCATGAATAATCATGTTTTGTTTACAGAAGCATGTTATAATAATGTTAACTCTCCCAAATGAGAGTTAATTTGATATTTTTATGATGCATTTGCCGCATAAATTTCATATAAAGTGTCTTAATTGCATGATAATTAAGCTAAATATTGCATATTCATGATTAATTGCTTTGAGATGACTAAGTATGGAAAATGAGACAATATTCCTTGATTTTGTATAAGAATAGATGATTTGTTGAGTGTTTGTCTTTGCAGGAAGAATTGGCGTCAGAATGTTGTAGCAGAGAAGCTGACGAAGTAATGATATAGCAATCGCTACGGCATGACAGCATGGACAAGGGAACAACTAAAATTCAAATTTCAAAAGTTAGTTATTCCCCAACAAATGGATAAAGCACCAGCAAGCAAGGATAAAGGACGTTCTTGAAGATTCGTTCTTATCTCAAAATACCAAAGATCAAGGATAACAAACTCTTATCTAGTCAACAATAATATTGGCAAAAGAAAATCAAGAAGATCAAGATCTTATCCAATCAAGTGCCAACAGCCCAAGAAAATAGGGATAAGATAAGGCTACAACAGCACGATTCATGGAATCTCACTCCCAAACCTAAGACCTAATTATCCAGCCACTTTTCCTATTTAAAGAGAAGTCCCCTACGGGTCAGAAGGGTGCAAAAAGGAAAGGAGAAATGTAGTACCCCATAACCACGTTTTAGAGAGAGAAAGTAAGATTCTTGGAGGAGGAAGAGATGTTGGAGCAGTGCTGGAGTAAGACCGTGACAGAGTTTTCCTACAGCTTTCGTTTTCATCTTCTTTTCTGTTTTCCAATGAATTCTTTCTTCCTTTTCTCTGTTTTATGTGATTCCATTATGAGCTAAATTGCTCTATAGGTTACGTGATAAAGTACCTATGCTGTGTAACATTGAGATGTATGCCTAAACTTTATTTTTATTAATATTTGATTAGTTATTCAACGAGTTTGCTTAATCTTATTCATGTGTGCATGTCAAGAGATACATATGTGATATAGAGGAGGTTGGGGCCGAGAGGTTTTCGAATCCAGACCCTTGTTGAATTGTGTGGATTAATTAGGTTAAACATAACTTGATTAAGTTGTGGGTAGAGAGATCATTCACACCACATAACTTTGAACTTGAACGTTAACAATTCAGTGATTAGTTTGACCATAGAGATGTGAGAATTATTTATTGGGTATATATGTTAGATTGGCCAAAAGCCCCAGCATACCTTAGTGTTCGGTTACTAATTAAGCATTTATATAGCATCGTTATAGCATTGTTTCAGTATTGCTATATCAGGAAAATTGAACTTGACCTATATCTCATCCATCATTTTAATATCTTAGAATTAGTTTGCTATTTTCTTAGTTTAATTATCTTTTATATTACAAACCCAATCATAAAAATTAACCCATTTTCTAGTTTCTTTACTTAAATAATCATTGCTTTATAAATCATCTCCGTGGGAACGATACTTGGACTCACACATCCCTTTATTACTTGTGACACGTGCACTTGCGTATTTGTGTGATTGATTTAATTGATTGCAAATTGCGCAACAAATATCCTGATACCCCACTACACCAAGCGTCCCCCAATTAAGCCACGTAGGCAACTAAAAAAACAACAACAGCTCAGCACAAAGTCCTAATTCTAATGGGCCTAGTAAGTACTAAAGTCTTTGGCCCATGAGGGGGCCCCTGCTACCCTCTTTCTCTTAGGTTCCTGACCCTCACTTGCGACATTCGCCCCTGCTACCGAAGGAACCTTGTCCTCAAGGTTTATTTTTGGCAAGGAAAATTCTAGATAGTGTGTTATGAGGTCGTCCTCGAATTCCCAAGTTGCATCTTCAAGGAGAGTGTGTGACCATTGTACCAACCATTGCTTACGAACACCAACTATATCCTGCACTTCCCTTGACATGAAAGCTGCAATAGGAACTTGAATGGGAAGATTGCTATTACTACCCTAGGGTAATGGTAAAGCAACCACAGAGCCATCTCCCTGAAATCGTTTGAGTGATGATATGTGGAAAGAAGAATGGATATGGCAACCATCAGAGAATCCAATCTGGTATGCTACAGGGCTTAGGACTCTGACTATTGGAAAAGGTCAAAAGTTCCTCTTGTTGATTTTCTGGTTTTTACGATAGGCCACAAAAATTTGCCTATATGGCTGCAACTTCACCAATACTAGATCACCAATAGCAAATAATTCATCCTTCTTATGTTTGTTAGCATTATTTTTCATCTTATTTTGAGCACTCTGCAATCGAGTCTTCAGTCGCTTCAACAATTAATCACGGTGAGATAAAGTAGCATGCACTGCCTCCACCATCACCCTTGGATATGGTGGTATCATAGATGGAACCTTGCCATAAAGAGCCTGGAATGGAGTCATTCCAATAGATGAGTGAGTGGCTGTGTTATAATGGTACTCAGTCCAGCCTAAGAAAAAAGCCCATTTATGATTTTCATCATGACAAAATGCCCTTAGATATTGATCCAGATAACGATTCGTGACCTCAGTCTTCCCATCTGATTGTGGGTGGTAGGCTGTGCTTGTTCTCAATGTTGTACCACTGCACTTGAAGAGTTGTGACTAGAATTGGCTCAAAAAAATTGAATCATGATCTGAAACTATGGTCCTGGGAAATCCATGTAGCTTAACCACCATTTCACAAAATAAAGAAGCCACCTTGGCAGCTGTATATGGATTAGACAACGCACCAAAATATGCAAATTTAGTCAATCGATCTACTACTACTAAGATGACATTAAAACCTTTAGAATTGGGCAGTCTTGTAATGAAATCCATGCTCAAATCCTCAAAAAATTGTAATGAAATCCATGCTCAAATCCTCAAAAAACCCTTCTGGTATAGGTAGGGGTTGAAGTAACCCCAATGGAGGAGTAGTGGCAGTTTTCACCAACTGACAAGTGGAACATTGTTTGACAAACTCTACTACATCTTTTCTCATGCCAAACCAATAAAAAGAAGCTGAAATTCTAAGCAAAGTTCGAGTAATTCCAGCATGCCCACCTATACGTGTGGAACGTGCCTCCGTCATCACAATTTGCCTCAAATCAGACTTGGACCCCAATAAAAAATGATTTTTATGATAAACAATATCTTTTCTCTCAGAGATATCAGAAGGTCCCAATTCATTATTTTGCAACTTCAGCCTTATGCCAACCAATTCAGAATCAGAGAGGTTCTCATCTCTAATTTGATCAACTAATTGAAAAGTAACTTCAGAGATTAGAGAATAAGTTGTACCTGTTTGTACTCCTTCAAGGCTTCGAGACAAGGAATCTGCCACCGTATTGGCTGCCCCTGGTTTATATTCGATTGTAAAATCATACTCCATCAGTTTACATGCGTATTTATGTTGTTCCACAGTCTGGACTATTTGTGTCAACAGCTCCTTCAAGCCACGGTGATCAGTTCTGATTATGAACTTAGATCCCAATAGATAATGCCTCTACTTCTTTATTGCCCCTGTCACTGCAAATAACTCCCTGACATACGTGGAGGCTGCACGCATTCTTGGACCAAGTTTCTTGCTAAAGTAAGCAATTGGCCAATGATAATGGAACAATCAAAAACCAATGATAAGGGACTTAGTCATGCCCTTTAGGTTGATCAACCAATTCAGAGGACACTCTTAAAGCTGATTCATCGGCTTTAATTTGATCAACCAATGATAAGGGACGCGAACCCTTCAATCGAACTCAATTTGGGCAAACAAGGAAAATAGAGGAAAAATGACTATGTTCTTCTCAGAATTTTTCCTTAATTATTTTTCCTCTGTTCTTCTCTCATTTTTCCTCTCTTTTTTGTTCTCTTGTGTTCTTCTCTGTTCATGCTCCTATGTGAGGGTTTGCGTCCCTGAACATTCGTATGAATCCTTCTTAGACAACTCTAGGGATCTTAAGCACGTCGAGGAACATTATGTCAATAGAGTTTCCTTGGATCATAAACATTCATCTCACCTTGGTTTTTGGCAATGATTTTAGACACAACCAACATAGCATTTGAGTTGTCCATTTCATATGAAGGTCTTAATTGTGTCTATCAAGTATATGTACTTGTTCGTAGTGTGTCCACAACCATGGTTAAACTCACTATTTTTGGACTTGTCTTTTTATGCATGTCTCCATAGTGGGGGAGGCTTAGGGGGATACCATAGTTCGATATTCATGACTTCATATAGGACTTGAGGTCGAGGTTTGTGAGGAGCGTATATACCTCGTATCTTCATTTTGGAGCCTTCTTGTTTAATGTTGCTCAGAGCCCTTAATTATTTCTCAACTATGTGATTTATCGGCTTTTCACTTTTTCATAGTATTTGAGATTGATGTACTTATTGAATTATGCCTTGAACCCATCCATCATTCTAACTTCTCTCTTTGCCAATGAGGTGGTGAATGAACATGCTCGTAATTTTTCAACTAGTAGGTGTAGGGTGACATATGAGTTGAGATAAAGAATGAATAGAGATTATCGATTAAATTGGCCTTGTAATCCCTAGTAGATTTGTTATGGACCTGATATAAACATCCATGATTTAGAAAGTCTAAGAAAGACTAATAGTTAAGATGAAAATTAAGGAAAGATTCCTTAACTATACTAATCTTAGTATGACATCAATGGGTCAAGAACTAGACACCAATATTTCTAAGAGGCCCAAAAATTCCCTCATGACAGGTAACTCATCTATAAATAAAGGGTTAAACTAATTCGGTATACACATTCTAAATCTTTACTCTTAGTTGTCACTGCGTGCATACCCCATACCTTAGCTATGCCATCTGCACAATGATCCGTTATGCTCTTAGGTACCTTCCCTATAGGTGCTTGAGAAAGGGCATCTAGATCTAAAATAAATACGCTAGTCTCTAACTAAACATCTTCGTCTTAAGGATAGAACAAGATTCATCTTGCTATTGTTTACAATGATATATGTTGGGTATATTAATAATATAATATAATAGTATGTTCACATATAAGCTCAACAGATGAAAGTATGGTTATTTGGGTCCATATGGGCTAGAGCCCAATAGCTTGCATTATCTCTTGGGTTTCCTAAGCTGGAGGTAACACTGTTGAGCATTCCAAACTTGGTGTCTCTTGGGGTAATACTTCAAGTACCTCTAAACCCTTATCTCTCAAACTCATAACCTCTAACAATATGTGCGTGTGTGTTAAAGATAGGGACCACTCCTTGCATGGTGGTGGTGAAATGCAACACGAACTTCGTTATTGACTCATCCCAATGACTGATAGATTTTAGCATTAGAAAGAAGAAAAATCTCAATGCGGCCCTTTCGAGGGTGAGTGAAAAGGCATGACACTTAAGATGGTTAGTCCCGTCTTGGAAAAACATAGAAGGAGTGAAGAAATCTAGATGCTCTTGCAAATTCATAACGTCACAATTGATTTTTATGTTGATGGATATTTGAATTTCGTGGGGACCCTATGATCCATTATGTTGTTTAAGAAAGTGTGGTTAAAGCATGGACTGAGTTGATTCCTTATCAAATCCAACCATTAAAATAGAAAATGATGGTAGATTAGTTGGCACATGGGAGCTGAGCAGGTGGAGATGAAGCATGTCCCAATATCATCTTTCAGAGGTGGTTAAAACCTTAATTCTGGACCCGCCCCGAAGAGGATTGCCTCCCGTGAAGGATACATATGGTTTATCAAAAAATAAGCGAACCATTAAAACTGATTCGATTTTGAAATCGAACCCTTAAATCAAATCGAATTGAACTATGCCTATCCTTACATAGAGAGTATTTGAGGAAATATATGTTCGTGATGAGCTATGAAGCATCGACACTTCCCGAAACTCCGACACTCTGACACTCGTTCAAAGACTCAAAAAGGGTTCAAAGGTTATGTTGCGTTGCATTTTGAATTCCAACTATTAGATTCGTTGAATTACGATTACCATTTTACTGAGTTTAATATAAACATTTGAGATATCTTTTGTTTCTTTTCAAAATTGATGGGTATTATAAGTGTAGCTTAATTTTTTATTGAATTATTGAATATTAAATATAATATACACAACATGATTTAAAAATATTATATAGTATCAAAACATATCCTAATGTGTCGAAATTTAATATTTTTTAGAATTAACGTGTCGGAGTGTCGTATCGTGTCGTGTCCCGTGTTCGTGTTGGTGCAACATAGATGATGAGTGTAACCCTTCCTTTATACAACATTTTAATTAACTTCAAATGAATTTTTATTGATTACATTTAAGTTCCAAACACCAAATAAAAAGGTAACCCAAAGTTCACTATTTACATTTTTTCACGTTGGGCCGTGGGCAGTGTTGAGTATTGGATCTGGGCTTCAGTCATAAGAAGTTATGATTTTTACATTTTTAAATCCTAATGTATCTATCTTAAAACTTTTCAAGAATAAATTTGAGTTTCTATTTTTATTTTTTTTAACCGAAAATGCATAGGTACATAAAGTTGTCCTTTCTATCATATTGGGAAAGAGGCCCGATTAACAGAATTTCGTTGCATTTTGCAGCTACGAGGTACGAAACACGAAAAAACTACCAGATTCGCAGGCTATGTTTTCAAGGTACTAGGCTGCCAACAGTAGCGTACGCACGCCTTTCTACGCCCATATTGGAAAAATAATTGATACTCCACGTCTATCTGCCAGCAAAGTTATGGTGGTCCCGGACTAGTGGGACGGAGATGAGAGAAAAAGAGAAAAAATTTAGGAGAGATAAAGAGAAAAGAAAAGGAAAAAATAATTAACACAGTGTCAATTTTTGAATGGAAGGACCACGGTGATTTGAGAACATATTAAAAGTTTCCGTCTATGTGGTCCTTAATTAGGGGTGGTAAACGAGTCAGGGTCTTTCAGGGGCCTTTGGCTGCTCGACTCGTAAAGGCATGAGCTCGTTCAATAAAAGTTCGTGTTGGAATCAGGCTTGGACTTGTATAAAAGCTCGTTTAATAAAAAGGCTTCAGGCTCTAATTGAGAAGTCCAATTCACTCCCGCGTATCTCATAGAGAGCGAGTTTCGAAAACCCCAATTCACTCCCGCGTACACGCTTTATTTTATTATTTATATATACATATAATAGCAACCACAGTCACGATGTTGGTGTGTTCTCTCTGTCACTCTTCCCTATGCTTGTTCATATATTCCGTCCGTTACGTATCAAAAAAAACTTTGAAACCAAACAAAACGAAGCATTTGCAGAGAGCGCAATGGCGAGTGAGTGCATATTAGGATTATTGGACGATGGAACCGTAGAGAGCCTTCGCTACTTTCAGTGTCGTAGGACTGTTCTCGAAATGTTAAGAGACAGAGGCTACGATATCCCTAACTCGGAACTCACTCGTTCTGTTTCCGAGTTTCGTTCACTCTTTGGTCAACAACCGAATCCCGAATCCTTACGTATCCGCGTTTCCCTTTCTTCTCATCCCTTACATAAGGTATAAATCGTCACCGTTGCTTTTCTTGCTTGTATATTTCACCCTGCTATCTCAATGTTTGAGGCTGTTATTTTTTGTAACGGCTTCATCAAAAACCTAACTGATTCTGTTTTAATTAGCACCGTTAAATCTTGTTAAAACCTAACTAATTCTGTTTTGTCACGAACGATTGCATCCGAAGAACGTCACGTTTAACCAATGAATATTTAGTGCTATTACGTTCTCTATTGTTTTTCGTCAATTATTTTATTGATTCCTTTTTATGTAGTTTTACTGTTTTCTCTTTTGGTTGTGGTGGCTGATAATGTTATTATTTTTCATCAATTTTTTTTTTCCATCTAAATCTATAGAAACTGTTGAAATCGAAATTAGAAGAGTTCTGTTGAGGATTTTGTTGTTTTTTATTTATTTATTTGTTTTAGGTGTATTTTCGATCTTGCACCGTTTTCATCTAACAACATAGTTAAGCATGGAAGAGAGAGAGTGAGGAGTAGCTGATGCTGGAGAGGTTGCTAACATTGTAGATTAATCGAATTGCATGACCTCTGTTTTTTTTTTTATTCATTTTAGTTTAGTGAAGTACAAAACCAAGGTGAATCCTTTTTTGTTTTTGGAGGGGGTGGGTTTAGGATAAGTTTGGATGGATGAATTTGTTGGGTTATATTCATGCTTTTTGAGGTTTGATTCCTTTCATCCACTTTTCTGTGTGTGAAAGTAGTTCGCTCAAATGCATGCAATTAGTAATTATAGCTGATAAATGAATGTTAAATGTTAGGATCACTCATCGAGTTTGCTGTCCTAATTATTATTATTATTTTTTTAAATATTACCAAAGGATGCTAGTGCTACTTTATTAGGAATTTTTGATTGAATTCGGGGTCAGTGACATTAAAAAAAGAAGAAAACTTAGAAAAATATTTTGAATATTATCTTCATAATTAAGTTCTTTTTATTCAGTGCTATTTTATTTTTCACTTTGCTAAATATTTTGTAATTCATTGAAGATTTTCTGGAAATGTAGCAAATTAAAAACTGAATTAGGTTGCTCAGCCAGTAATTAGAGAAAAATATCACTAATTATGTTATGTTGTTGACCTTCGGCTATTATGCATTTTATCTATTCTATTTCAACATTATCAATGTCCAAGAAAAAATCAAGCTGAAATCAATGTGCATTTTTATGGTGCATACTGCATAGCACACATCAAATACAGTGACATTAGGATTGGTAATTATGCTGATTTTGTATGATAAAGAAAACTTTTTTAATTCCAGATTAGTTGCATCATAAATTCTCCAGCAGAATGATTTACCTTCTTGTATGGATTTCATCATTAGTGATGTAATTGCATAGAATGAGGGATGCGTTTTGCGTTCACTTTGTTATTGCTGTTAGGAGTCAGGACGTTCTGCTGTGCAGGTACTGGTTGTCTTTACAGGAACTTCTGCTGTAAGAAAGACAACTATCCTCGGTATATATGGCCAGATTACGACTGAAGAAAGATTGAATGGGCTGATAATTGTTGTGCAGAGTAAAATGACTGCATTTGCACGGAAAGAATTGGAAACCTGTCCATTAGAAGTTGAGATTATTGAAGTAAGTTACCCCTTCCATGAATGCTTTATCATTGTTATTATTATTTTTTAAATATTTTGATGCAGAAACGAATAAAGCTATTTTAGCATTTTAGTTGTTCTTGTGTATAATATGTTGGAGAGCTATGAAGATATGTGAGACCTCTTTTCCGAAAGGTTTGCTTTGCTCTTGTATGAGGACCATAACTTTGCTATTTTAGCTGACACTATCTAGAAGGTGATTTTAAAATTTTCTCCTATAGTTTGATTTAATTCTTACATTTGAAGATTGGAGTCTTTACCCTTTTGACACTTATCTCACCCTGCAACCACAAGTTCTCACCAGGGCCATATTCAAGAATATCTTTTGCAGTTGACTGGTTAGAGGTTTGTTCAGAGGGCTTACTAGATAAATTAGGAAGCTTCATCATAGTGATGCTAACAAAATAAGTCACAAATTGCTTTTTCCTTGAACAAAATGTTGAAGGGGTCTAGAATAAGTTTATCATGCTTCCGAGTAAACTAAGCATTAACTTCCAGTTATTTTTGCGTTACTTTTATATGTTAGAATATGTATCATGTCAATTTATTAATTCCACGAAGATTTTATATTTCAACAAAATTCTTGTGATGATAACTCTCTAATCAAGCTTTAGCCTTTTCCACTGGTATGATGTATCAGGTTCTCATAATCTCATGTTTAAATATGCTTGCAGAGAATTAATATTTGTGAGAGTATTGCTTTTCTTTCTTCTAGAAATGGTGTTATGCCCTGTTTTCTTTCCTTTCTTTAAATCAGGAAACATGAATTTTTGAAATATGTTCCAGAGCTGTATATGTCTTATTTTGGCATTTTTGATCCAAGAGTTGAAACAAAAAGAATCATTTATCTGGTTTACTGTTTTAATTTGAGATTAAACTTGCTAAGGGAGCTCATCTATGCCATCTTTAGCTGTAGCATGATGCCTAGATGAAAATTTCCTACTGAGTTCATTCAATGATATTGGGAAGCTACCGAGCTGGTTCATTTCTAAATTAGATTTAAGATTCTTGATATGTCATGTTCACATCACGTGTTCTGATTTTGAATTTGGTTTATACAAACAAAATTAACAAATGATATTACTTCAGAATTCAGGCCACTTTTAATTTTGCTTTAATACGAAAGGTGGACTTACGTCCATAACACCATATTACTTTGCCTCTAGATGAATGACTTGCTGTTCAACATAACAAAGCATGTGCTGCAGCCAAAGTATGAGGTGCTGACTGATGATGAGAAGCGAGCACTGCTAATGAAGTACAATGTGGAAGAGAAGCAGGTAAAGTATGTTTCTAATGATGCTTCTACTCATTGGATTGACTGTCTATAACCAGTGAGCACTTTTGAGATCTTTTCCTTTTGAGTTATAAGTGTTGAAGAGAGGAAGGGGTGCGTCACCATATTTTGATTATAGTTTTTAGATTGGTTTTTCTGTAGACTCCATGCACGAAAGAGAATAAATGAAAGGTGAGATTGTCATTCAGCTTTCACCTTCATGCTGGTTAACGATGATTAAGCAAATTTTAAAATTTGGGTCCGGGGCAGGGGTTTGGAGATTTCAGATAATGATAAATCATATATGTTGCTTGTGGAAACTAGTGTGATAAAAATGTAAATTGTTGCATGGCACTTAGCTTAAAGATAAAGGCAGCATACTATTGCTGTTAGTTAGCCTTAAAATTATGAATTAGTGATGCTCCATTCGCTACTCAACTCAAGTGGATTCTTTTCACTGCCGGTGTACCGTAATAGAAATTTATTAGTGTAGAATTGATTGTGCCATTAATTAGATCTTATTTTGTTTTGTCTTTTCAGTTACCGTACATGCTAAAAACTGATCCCATAGCTCGCTACTATGCTCTGCGGAAAGGACAAGTCATCAAGATCACTCACAAAGGTGATTTGATTGATTCTCTAGTAGCCTATCGCTGTGTCGTGTAATGTTTCTATTGCGTTGTGCTGCCATACATGCAACAGTGACAAATCCAAGATTATTATTTGTTTGAGATGCTTAAAATGGGCAGAAAACTTCATTAATTGCTTTTACTTGAGAGGATATTTTTGGGACTGCTTGATCGTCAGCGAGCTTCTTGTCACCTATTTCCCCCCTTACCCTTTCCAAAACAGATTTTAATGGACAAAAATCACTTGGTCTTTGGGTTTACTTTCACAACTTGCCTCAGAAAAAAAATAAAATACATATCACAGCCTCTCTAATTACAATATTTGAAAAAAAAAAACTTAATTTCAAAACTAAAACACAAAATCAAAAATCAATTTGAGTGTATTTTTTATTTGACTATTTTAGAATTGTTATTAAACTTGACCAATTATCAATTTAGTCAATGATACCTTATGGCTATAAGAAAGAGGGAAAATACAAATAAATGTGATAGATAAGAAGAGTCCATCATAATTGAGATTAAAGACAGTCACACCCTCCCAACTGATAAAGAATTCACTTACCTCACCACTAATCCAAGGTTAGATAAAGTTAACAAGATTCAAGACAAGTTTGAGAACTTGTAACACACTTTTCATTTATCAAATTTGTATTCTATCATACAAAATATTTCATGTTTATAGAATAACTAAAAACATGAGAATATAAAGAGATATATAACTTCAAGAGAAAAATAAAAATAAAAATAACAAAACTCAACTCTCAAAGAATTTTTTTTTTTTTTGGAGATCAAAAAGTTTAAGTGGGGTAGTCACCGGTAACCCACAGGGAAGACCCCCAACCTCTTTGAGGATTTCCGGGAGCGATAACATATCACCCACCAAGAGGGCCTCACATCGGCCAGTGGGATTCGAACCGCCATCCTTTTGGGACAGCAGTGAACCCATAACCAACTATCCCAAAGAGTTTGTGTTGCTTAAGAAATATAAATAACAAAAATTAAACTCAACTTCTAAGAATCATGCTCCCAAGAGTTAATCACCACTAAAAAAACTTTTGATTGCACTTTAAATGCTAAAACTTTAATCTTCCTTTATAGTTGACGCATTAAGGTAGCCAACTAATTATAATTTGATCCAAAATAACTTCTGAATCAATTGAAACTATGCCTTGAAATCATAACATAAATTTACATATCATGGACTTAACATTTTACCTTGCCTAATCAATTGTCTTGCTTCGTATCAGTCAAAATATTAGCTTATTAGTTTAACCAGAGAGTGATATATATAAAAATATAATATAACAAATTTTGCGTTATATCTAACAAAATATTATCGCTTAGCGATTGTAGTAGTTATGAACTTACACATGAAGGTACCTGGTTTGACACCCAATAATCAGCCAATATTTTGCACCAAAAATACAAAACCAAAAGTAATTTTCAAAGGATGCAAACCAGCAAAAATTATATATTTTTATATGTTTCATAAAAGGAAAAAGTGTGTGTCACTTGAAAGGATATAAAGTTATGTCATTTTAAAAGAGAGAAAAAGATAGATAAAGAAGGAGAGAGAATTGACAAAAATAAAATAAAAATAAAGGTGTGAATCTCACCTCTTTAAGAGTGAAAAAAATATAAGTTGTGTCATTTAAAATAATAAATATATTTTCCTTCATAAAACTAATGCCTGATATTTTATTTCAGAATCCACTTGCCACCTATAAAAGTCGCATCGCTCAGTGCGCTAAACGATGTCTCCTCACCCGTTGTACCATAAAAACCACCACTTGTTTTGGGCCGTATGTGTTATTAGCTTTGTTGTTTGAAAAGTACTAAGATTTTTCTGTCTCCCAATCAAAACTTAATTTCCAATCCGCTGACCATATTTCCTCATCAGTGAAAGCGCCCATCAACTATATCTTCATAGACAGTCTTCAGCGTCAAAAAACGGAAAAAGCAGCACCAACTTCCACCAAGATATCAGACTTTTTATGGATTAAGACATGATTTCTTAGCTCATTGGCCTATCAAGCACTCAGGCTGTGGGGAAGGACGAAAACAGCGCACTCAAATAAGGCAATTTAACTTACGGCTAAGGCTAATATTGACTGCATTATCAGAAAGCCATTTTTAACAATCTTTTTCACCTTCAAAAGCATAGCAAAGAATAAGCATTAGCATGAAATATAATCAATGTGAAATGAGGTGACAACCGAGTAAACTCTCCCATTTAAGAATGCCAGTCAACCTGGAAATTCAAATTATTAAGATGTAGACAAATATTATGGCTTGTTATTGCTCCGTTGGACACAATTTTGGTCAGAAACCAAGAACAAACTAGAATTCAAACTAAAAATCACAAGTTTATGACTCAATCTCAAATAAAGACACACAAAACATCAAGGATGAGGGGCAAGTATGGCAAGTATTACATACAGAAATACAACACCGACTTTAAAGCCTGGTCTCAGTTAGTCAACCCAAGACTTGATTAATTTGACATCTGAGTGGCCTTGCTACACACATTTGATTAGTTATAATTAAAACATAGCACTCAAGACCTAAAGTATGGTCATATACTGAGGATACATGCTATATCATGTTTTAAAACAGCAGAAACAGAAATATTGCTGATAACATACATGCATGAAACTGGTGCTCAGGATTCTACACTGATACTTGCGCTTGATAATGATCTCGATGGCTGACAATAACATAAAACAATTGCATTACCAGTAAATACATATATAATTCAAAGAAGAAAGTCATAGCAATAAGCGTGGAAGTAGTAAGGAAGGAATTACCCTCAGATTTCTGGAGAAAATCTTTCTTCATTGAGAAGTTTCAAGCTCCTGAGTGTTAGATGCATTATCTGAAGTGTCTATGCAGGGACTGTCTTTACTTTGATCCATAGCCTCAAATGAAGACCAAGAATTCTTAAATCCAAGGTGAGAAAATTGCTGATTACTTTTCAAGTTTTCATCTGGTAAGCACCTCACAGGAAAGTTCACCAGGTTAGCTGCTTTGCTTTCACATTGCACCTTATTAGAAATGGGTGACTCCAATCTGTCAGAATAGCTTCCGGTTAACTCAACAGGCCTATGAAAGAGTAAATGAGCCACAGTTCGATCAATGGGATTGGTCTGTGTTTCAACATCAGGCATCCTGGCATATCTGTGATACCAACATGGTCCATACAGGAAAAATAGTTAGCATCTTAACAGGGCAATCAACATAACCAAAAAGTTGGATCGATCAATCTTTAATGTGATAACGATGAAACAGAAGCCCTACTTTAGTGATGAATAGGTGTTCAGTTGAACAACAAAGACACGTCTACTCTGTGCAGCACAAACCCTCTATTTACTTGGATGTCACTTTAATTTGTTTTACATTAGCTGTTCAACTGCACTGTTTCTGTTAGGACCCATGGGACTTGGTATCCCACATTGGTTGTATGAGCAACTAATGTGGGGTTTATAAGGCCATGGACACTCTCACCCTTTGAGCTACCTTTTGGGTGGTGCATCCCAAGGTTCTTATTAAATGGTATCAAAGCACCTACTACGTTTTGCAGATTGGAACCTGGAACTGGAACCCGGGGGTTAGACCCTTGGACTTGGAACCCTGGGCTTGGGCTGCGAAGCATATGAATGTTAGGACCCATTTGCAAGGTATGGGACTTGGAGTTCCACATTGGTTGTATGGGCAACTAATTTGGGGTTTATATGGCCTTGAACACTCCCACCTTTTAAGCTAGCTTTTGAGGTGGTGCATCCCAAGGTTCTTATCAGTTTCCCTAACCAATCTCTTTATCTTGTATCTCATAGCATTTTTGGTTCACATGATTTCATCATGACTTCTCTATAGAAAGTTATAAGCTACTCCTCAATCACTAAAATGTATTTTTCTTGGATATACTCGGACCACAAAAAAGGTATGGCTGCTTTTCTCATGGTCTCATAAGATATACGGATTTTGCTGTTGTTACATTCTCTAAGACACCTTTTTCAACTTAATGTGGTGAACACAAGTCCAAACGGTATCAGATTTAAGCAGACGATAAGTTGTAGTGGATACACAGCCCCAAACAACCCTTTGGAGTGGTAAAACTGAGGCACAAGATGTAATTAGACCAGAAAAGGGTCAGCAAAAATCTTTGCCAAAGTCGTTCCTAGAAAAGGTGGCACAACTACTAAAAGCCTAGGAAATAGACTAGAAAGTGCCTAGTCCAAATGATAAAAGAGAACATCACTGGGAAAAAGCATATTGGGATGGACAAAGGCACCACTAGTTATTGCATAGTGGGGGAAGAAACTAGCCAGAATTGTGGCATGGAGCAGGAAAAAGGTTGTGGTAATTGAGTGACAACAGAAAATAGCACTATTGGGTCATGTACACAGTGGATAATGATATTAAGGTTTGTAAAGTGGTGCTACAAGAAACATTGAAACCATAATGTATTCCAAATATTTCTGTGTGAATTTGTCCATCAGTGATGAAAAAGGGAAATATACAGAACTCGTACACAAGCACCAGATATTCTAGAAAATATACAGGAACTATATTGTTTTCCTCATTTTTTGCTTACGATGTCCAGCAGAGGTGAAGGAATGATACTGAATTCATAATAATAAGATCTTGACTAATAAACACAAAGCAAAGTAAATGCAACTAAAGTAGTAGAGTTTTATGGTAGCTTTCCGAACCTGTTTTGGCTATTCCTTTCATCTCTAGCAAAAAATTCAAGTTCTCTGCAACTTTTATTTGTACTGCTTGTGTCACTAGCATAATGCCTTTGCATTGCACTTTGTGCCAACCGGAACAAGCTATCTCTGATGCTGAGTCTTATTTTGATGTCTAACTGTAGAAAAAGTTTGCCTCCGGATTGTAGCCATGTCCGAATTAGTATACAAGGAAACAATTATACTATAAAGCATATATTAGCAATTAGCAATAAAACTGTACCTTTGAGATAATATCCTGAAGCCTGTACAGTATGGTGTCTTCAGCAAAATCATTTGCAACTGCCACAGATATTGTATTCGAATCATCTTGTTCAGCTGGTGGATCCAGAGCAGGAAGAGTTCTAAGATCTTCAATTCCAGGAGCAGTCCCATCGCTACAATGACTTTGAATTTCTGGGGGACATTTTTGAGTGATGGATTTACTACTGCTAGGAACCTGATGGACCAACTGTTGCTGCTGTTTCTGAATAGCAAGTAATGCCTGCATTTGCTGCCGCCTCCTCAATTTTTCAATTTTCTCCTGAGGAGTCATTGTTTGAGGCTTGAATGAGTCCATAGGCTTCTTCACTGGATTCACTATACTTGGAGACACTTCATACCCAGAAAGCACAGGTTGACGCCTAAGATCTCCCGACAGAGTCTGTGATATTATCGGCATAGGCGGATAGGTATTAGTAAGGTTTCCATACACAGAAGATGCCACATATGGATTTATGATGTTCTGATATAGTGTTTCAGGTCCTTGAAGCTGCTTCGGTTGCCCAAGAATTGAAGGCGGAGAAGATTGTATGACAGAAGGTTCCATATGATTCTCAAATTGTCTAGCTGGTTCTGCTACTGGAGACCAATTACCATAAAAATCCTGCAGAGCTTTCCCCTCTTGTTTTACCTGTGATATTTTCCGATTTTTCAACAGATTCTTTTTCCTAAAAGCCTGCATATGTACAAAAGTATTGTTGAGATTATAGAATTCAGGTATAGAGGGAAAATAAAAATAAAGATTGAATAATATTCTATAATTAAGTGGTACAAAAGGAAAAGTAATAAGCCCTATTTATACTAAATAGGAACTTCTAAAATAAGGAAACAAAATCACGAAATATAAGGAAATAAGGAATCTATTCCTAACAGATCATTTAGGATATTCTAAACTATTTTAAGATATAATCAAGATATTATACAATACTTTCTAGATATTCTAACTGATAGGAATGCAGCACTTGTAACTGTTAAGATAGTTATTTTTAGAAGTGGGTGTGATCAATATTTTAGAGTGCAAGACTTGTAACGGCTAATAACTGCCATTAGGAAATGCAGTTTGTGTTCTATATATAGGATTAGTTTATGGGATAGTTTGGGTATGTGAGTATGTTACGATCCATAACTGATATTAGGGGCTCAACAGTAAGTTTACGTAGGCAAGGGTGCACGGGATTACTTACCCTAAGGCTGACTCATCAATTGGAGGGAAAACTTGTTAGTGAATTCAGTTAAATAGGCAGCAGCGTGGAAAGAGTGGGGTATCTTTTTGGGCAAATGGAACTTGGACCTTTGGGAGAGATCAGGGGCTCTCCAACTCCTCTGAATCTATCTTACTTTTCTTTGATTTCTTTGTAATTCTGTCGGTGGATTGTAATTAGGAATTATCATAGACCTTACTGTTGATGTTGATGCTTATTTGTAATTGTTACTGGTGATTGAGAAATACCAATATACAAATTGTTTTCTGTTTCAAATCTATTCCTTTGAATTTGTGTTTAGACTGTTACAATTGGTATCAAAGCAATCCGATCCAGGTAGCTTTGGACCATGGCCACATTGAAAAGAAAGCCATGGAGAAGAGAAGTTCCCAAGTTCTATGAAGATGATGATGCTTGGGGATGGCTCATCTATATGGAAAAATATTTCCAGGCAGAAGGAATTATTGAAGAAGAGAAGCTAATAGAGGCAGCGAAAGGGCTTAGGGGTCGTGCTTTTAATTGGTACAATTTCTGGAGTTGCCTCAATCCAAATGCAAATTGGTGGATACTTTTTAGAGCATTTGTGCAGCGATACCTGCCGGAGATCTGTTTGGAAGAGGAGGAAGTGGAATTGGAGCCCCCAAAGTCAGAATCTGATACGCAACATTTGGTGTTGGGGAAGCCAGAAATAAGGGAAGAAAATGAGAACACAGAAACTGAAGAGAAGCACACGATTATTGCTCTTACGGAGATACACACAGTTGATCAGGAGTTTGAACAAAAGGGAAGGAGGAATCAAGAACAACTCACGGTAATAAAGGAAAAACAGCCACTTGGTTTTGCATTAATGGAGAAAGAAAAAGAAGAGATGGCGAGGGAAGAGCTAAAGGAGGAGATCGAGGTGCTTGAGGAAGCCATGGAAGTGGGGGAACTCTTGGCTAAGGTGGTACATGAATTGAAGATACCCCAACCTCCGATGGTGGTCGTCGACCCACCACCACAGCCTGAACCACCAGATTCAGCCCGGTGTGGGAATGTAGCTCTGTTATTTGCAGCGACGGCGACAGACAGAAATAATAAAGAGAATAGGGAAGGATTTAGGTTAAGAATGGGGATACAAAAAAGTCTAGGCCCAACCCAAAGTAATATGAAGTTCTCGGCCCAATCTACAGCCCAACCCGAAGACAATAATTTCTTTGTGCTTATTTTATATAAGAATTGGGTCTATGAATCCATAACAATGTTTGGGTTCAGTGGGCCTAAATACGCAGTGCGCAGCCCAATTGAGTTCATTGCGGACCAAGTTGTTCAGATATGTGCATTCAAAATTCAGCCCAATCAATACAATCGTCTTGTCTACTTTTTCATCCTATGGCAAACCCTAATCATCTTGGTAGGCACCGGCTGCCACATACAGGATGGAACACATCGGGAACTCCATGACCAATGGGGCTCTGCTGCCATCTCCACTCCATGGGGGTGTCAGGTGCTGTCAGGAAGCTGGAACATGCAATGGAAGAATTATCTACCATACAAGAGGATTTTCCATGCAATTTGCGCAAGCGAGACAGAACACAGGAGCACACCAAGACGGTGCATTTTCATAACGGAGAGATCCAGGAATGGTTTCAACATGGATTTGCAGAACCGTCTTCGTCTCTTCCATCGTGGTTATGCATATGATAACAGGTGTGGGGTTCACAAGTTAATTCCTAGAATGCATAGATTACTTGCTTCTCCTTTGCATTATGTCCTCCAAGTTGGTTTGAAACACCTTTCAAAAGTTCAAAAGCTTTATAAAGATCCTATCACTGACAATTTCGATGGCCTTTTATGCCAAGAGAATGGTCATTCTTATAGCTTTAATTTTAGAAAATTTCCAGACTTCAAGGAGGATGAAATTGGCTGCCATGGAAAATCCTTGAAAGTCAATAGCTTTGAGAGGTTTAATCCTGAGATATAGAACATTGTATTGCTAAGGCATGCATATGAAGCTGAAGGGTCTTATAGCCAAAGTAAATCGATGTTTACCAGATCTGTGACCCTTCCATCTGAATTTTATTCTCCTGAAAATCCTAATGGGTTACCGATAACTATTGGGTTGAAAAGTGGAGAATTACCCACAAGGCCGAAGATACTTTTGAGTATTTTCCCCAATCATGGTCCACATTACTTTGTCCGTAGGAAAGTCAGTTTGGCCTGTCATCTTTCTAAGATTCATAGTGAGGCTTCAGTTGGGAAAAATGTCAGAAAGCCAAAAGAGTATATTGAGGGAATTTATTGGATTTTAAGAAAACATGTTCTGCTTCTTGAACATATGAAGGGTGAAGTAGATGTTGTCGTTGCTTTATCACTGTATTGGCCTGATTTGAAAGATAGAGCTGCTGAATTAAATCACAACTTAAGACAAACTGCGAGGTGGGAAGGTCAAAAGCAGTGGGAGCAAAGCCTTATGGCAGAAATACATCAACTTAATGGCGAACTGCAGGATTGTGATGAGGACAAAAAGAGCATTGGTCATGAAAATTCTGGTGATGATAACAGAGTGGGTTCTGTTCCAGTACTGCAAGCTATTATTCAAACCCATCCCTGCTTCATGATTTCTGCAAGAGTTGTTTGTATTCTGATTTATTTGTATTCTGGTTTCAACCATGAGATCAATGCCTTGAATATTCTTCAAGGGTGGGAAAGCAACGATGTCATTAGCGCAGAGGGACAATGGGATCCGGGGGGAGTTTATATTTTTACAAGCATATGTTGGCCTTTACAGTTCACACAATGGGATCCTAGTGGCAGTTATGTTGCTTCATGCATCAATTGGCCCTTATATTTCAAGCAGTGGGATCCTGGGGGAGGACACTAGTTTACTGACCATCACCTTGAGGACAAGGTGAATCTTTTGGAGGGGAGTATTGTTACGATCCATAACTGATATTAGGGGCTCAACAGTAAGTTTACGTAGGCAAGGGTGCACGGGATTACTTACCCTAAGGCTGACTCATCAATTGGAGGGAAAACTTGTTAGTGAATTCAGTTAAATAGGCAGCAGCGTGGAAAGAGTGGGGTATCTTTTTGGGCAAATGGAACTTGGACCTTTGGGAGAGATCAGGGGCTCTCCAACTCCTCTGAATCTATCTTACTTTTCTTTGATTTCTTTGTAATTCTGTCGGTGGATTGTAATTAGGAATTATCATAGACCTTACTGTTGATGTTGATGCTTATTTGTAATTGTTACTGGTGATTGAGAAATACCAATATACAAATTGTTTTCTGTTTCAAATCTATTCCTTTGAATTTGTGTTTAGACTGTTACAGAGTATTTCTGTATAGTTTAGATGAGGCTGAGACAAGGGAATCTATTTCTTTACGGGGAGCATTTGGCCTTAATTTTTTTTTTAATTTTTCTGTTGTTGATTAAACAAAATTCTCCCAGACTCTAGATAGGGAGTTATTCGTATCAATCAGTGCTTTCATTGAGAGACTTCAAAGGGACAAATTTGTTTTGGTTGATGTATACTTACAAGAATGATTGCACAAAGTGTAGATGCATTGGATGCGAGGATTGTTGCAGTGGAAGAATCAATCAAATCGCAGGAAACTATGTTGCAGAATCATGATGTGACAATGAAAAGTCATTCCTTGATGTTAGAAGAACATTCGACTAAACTCCCCTCACTCATCACTAGTATTAGAGATATCAAGAAGTTCGGCTTTGCACACTGAACTTTCAAGAGGGTTTTAGCAAACAACATTTCTTCTTTGTGAAGTATGGGGTAAATGGTAAATATAGTGGAACACAGCCAGATTATACAAAATTGCATAATTCCCATAATGAAGATTATAGAATGACAGCCAAGAAGGTTGAATTTCCAGTATTTTTTGCAGTTGATCCAGTGGATTGATGGCACGCGCTGAAGCATATTTTGATGTACAAGGAACACCACCAAAACTTCAGGCTCAATTTGCTCAAATTTGTATGGAGGGAACTACATGGTACTGGTTTAAAGTTGTCAAAGAATCTGATCCACAAATGGGATGGTAAAAATTTAAGCGCGCCTGTTTGATCGTTTGGGGAATCCTTTTTCACAACTTACGGTTTTGACATGGAAAGGATCAATTGATGATTATATGGAAGAATTTCAAATGTTAGCTGCACAAGTTCCACCAATGCTAAAAGAGCAATACCAAAGGATGTTCTTATAGGGGGTTAAAGGAAGATATTCGTTTGGAGATTCTCGCCATGGATGTTAACGACAATATAAGACCATTTCTACGGCTAAGTTGGCAAAATGAAAGTCAGGCACTACTGGAACACAAAAGCACGCAAATGGTTGGCCCAAGCAAGAGTAAGTATTGAAGAAATGTTATGAACAGAGGTTCATACACAAAAAAGGGAAGAAATTTTGAATTAGTAATCAAATTTGATCCCAACGAGCCAGTATCGCAATAGTCTGGATGTGTTGATAGACCTACAGAGTCAGAGGGTAAGTCCATAAGAGGGCCACACCATGGAGTACATAATTTATCCTACCAAGAATTGTTGGGTTGTAGAGCAAAATGACTATGTTTTAAGTGTGGATAAATCTATAATCCTGCTGATGGAACCAAAAATTATATTAAAGTAAAATAATGGAGACAAGCTCCTTACAAACACTAATTGCAGAAAAATAAAAAAATACCCTTAGTTCACCCTTAGAACCAATACACCTCGTCTCTAAGAGATCCTCAAATCCCCAATATTCACTCAATCATGTCTACCTTACTTCACACATTCCCTCTCCTTTTATTCTCGCCTCTAAGAATATTCTAGAAAAATTCCCTAACAATTGGGATACACCACCCCAAAAGTTAGCTCAAAGGGTGGGAGTGCCCAAGGCCTTATAAAGGCTGCATTAGTTGTTCATCCAACCAATGTGGGACTATATATCTCAACACGCCCCCTCACACGAGAGCCCATTGGGCTTAAAGAGTGGATAATGCAACAGGCCCAACCTACCTGTGCTAAGAGAGTCCACAAGAGAAAGTGGGGGACGACAAGGCTTTGATACCATATTGAAAAAGGTTTTCAGTCTATTGATATTGAAAGAATTACATGAGGAATGAGGAGTATTTATGCAAGAAAAAATAGCTAAGCATGACTCAGCTATGACTCACCAAACCTAATCACAATTAATTCTAATTAATTACAATCAATCCTAATTAATAGGAAATAAAAAACGGAAAAATATTTGAATTCTGATTTTCTACACTAATTAACCTATTCCACCGACCCCAACTAGTCTGGGATAATGGTGTTGATGTTGATGTTGAAACTAACTAACCTATTCATTATTTTCAGGCCAATCAATACTCCCCCTTCAAAACTAACCTTGAACTTAAGGTGACGAGAGAGGATAGGTGCTGTGAAAGAACTTCCACCCGGATCCCACTGTTTAAAGTATCTTGACCACATTGTTAGTTTCAATTCATAAGTAATATAAATGGCTCGAGAAACATAGGATGCCTTAGAGTTATCATTGGCTGAATTGGGCCTATTTTCCCATCCACCATTGGCTTGATTATGAGTCAAGGCTGCCCTGGTGTAAATTCCATTACCATGACTTGTTCTTCCTTGAACTTGTCCACCCATTGATCCTATTTCACCCCAAATAGCCTCCTTTTCTATTGTTCTTTGAGCCAAAATCAACATCTGACCTAAGTCATCAACAAAACTCATCCTCACGTCTTCACGGATTTCTCCTCTCAACCCATTTAGTAATGTTGCTTCCATCACTTCATCATCAATATGACGAAGAGGAACGGACAACATCTCAAATTGTTTGCCCCCAATCGAGCTTTGTAAATGGAATCTATGTAACAAGGTTGAACGCAACAGCCCCCAATCAATAATGGGATGGCTGGCCTCCCACCCATAGAACCACACCAATGTCGCCACATCCCGTCCTAGAATCATCACATGCAAATAAGGGAGTAGACAGACATGCCAAGGAAAAAAAATGAGCATCAGACCTGAAACATAGGCATCATATCACCCTTTCGTTAAGCACTTCTTGCGTCCATCGACGAAATCGCAACCCACGGCGTTCGTCTTCGCCACAATTCGCAATTTTGATTTTGCTTTGCGTCATCACTCCAGCCCCAACGAATGAACCCCAATTTGAGCATGTAAAGTTTGAGACACTAATTACTGAAGGTTGAATTAGGCCCTCAGCATTGACTCCTCCACTTTGGGCTATAGAATTAGGCCTATTATGTCCTACAATTTGGGCACTTTGTAGCCCACTATGTACAACCCTGCTTCCATGAGTAGCTCGCCCCAAATAACCATTAACACCTCTAAACCCGCCTCCATTTCGATCCGTTACTTCTCCCTAAAATCATCTCGGGTACTTCACTCTAAGCTAACATTATTGTCTGATTTACAGGGACGCAACCCAGATCAATCTGGCCATGGAGACGTAACTTCTCCCTTTCTCCTTCTTTCTCTTCTTTGTCTCCATCTTCTTTATCCTTTTCCTCTTCTTAGATTTTTTCTTTTTCTTTTTCTTCTGCCTCTACATCTTCTTTTGCACCTTCACTTTTGTTCCTTCTGCAACATCATCTTCCTCCGCATCTTCTTCTTTGTCTTCTTCGATTTTTTATCTGATTGAGTATTGTGTTTCTTTATTTCAAACCTCTATCTTAATCTTCTCTATTCCCTCATCTAACACCACTATATTTTTAAAAATTTCCTACAGCTCTAAATTGTTGATTCTTCCCATGGCTTTCATTCTCTCAAGGGTTTGAACCAGCACCACCTTTAGATGGAAAGTGCTCTGATACCAAATTGATGGAACAAAAAAATTATATTAAAGTAAAATAATGGAGACAAGCTCCTTACAAACACTAATTGCAGAAAAATAAACCAAAATACCCTTAGCTCACCCTTAGAAGTAACGCGCCTAGGCTCTAAGAGATCCCTAAATCCCCAATATTCACTAAATATAGGCCTACCTCACTTCACACATACCCTTTCCTTTTATTCCCTCCTCTAAGAATATTCTAGAAAATTTCCCTAACAAACTAACTAACATATTCATTACTTTCAGGCCCATCACCTGCACACCAATGTCTAGACAAGGCAATTAAAATTGTTAATTTGGGAAGAAAAAGAGCAAACATGTTCATTGGAATCAACTCATTTCACCGAATGAATCAAATGCTGAAGAGGACGTGGAAGAAGCTACAACGGAAAACAACACATACCATCAAGAACCAATTTCCAGCATTCTGGCTTGAGGACAAGGCAAATTTTAGGGAAGGTGGAATTGATAGGAATGCAGGACTTGTAACTGCTAATAACTACTAAAATCAAATTAGTGTTCAGTTATTTTGGTAGTTATTTTTAGAAGTGGGTGCAATCAGTTTTTTAGAATGTAAGACTTGTAACAGCTAATAACTGCCATTAGGAACTGCAGTTTGTGTGTTGTATATGGGAGTAGTTTATGGTATAGCTTGGGTACGTGAGTATTTCTGTATGTTTGACTAAGGCTGGGGCAAGGGGATCCATTCCTTTGCCGGGATCATTTGCTCTTGATTTTTTTTTTAATTTCTTTATTGTTGATTAAATAAAATTATCCCAGACTCTAGACAGGGATCCTATCACTAACACTCTGGCAATGTAGGTTTCTGCAGGGACAGTCATTATAGGTGGCTAGAGAAGCTGGGGACAGCAGCCAGAAGACACTGGACTGCTGCCCGGATAAAGACAGTAGTTGACAGTAGACTTAGAGAAGGTTATCAGAAAGATGACACGACTAAGACACGAGCGAACGTGGGCGGTGATGGCCAAAAAATGTGGTGCGGACTGCTGGAAGGAGGAGACAGTAGTGGAGATTAGAAACCAGAGTAGGAACACGATCATGAAAATAAAGTAAAACTCCGAACTATATAGAGCTTGACAGAATAATACTGCCCGGACATGTCACAGAGGATGATACCGCTATGATACCATGTTAAAATCATAGGGATTTAAGTATAGACAGAAAAAACAATAAAGACCAAGAAATATTCTGCGAAGAGGTTGTTGAGATATATAAAACCATTAATGTAATCTCACCCAACAGCTTAAGCTTTTGTGTTGAATTGGTTCTTTACATGGTATCAGAGCCTCGTGACCCGGGTTCGATCCTCACCGCCCCCCACTTTCTTTCAAGTGGAATTTCTTTGTTCGCACAGGTAGGTGAGCCTATGCATTGTCCACCCTTCAAGCCCAGTGGGCTCTCGTGTGAGGGGGCGTGTTGAGATATATAAAACCATTAATGTAACCTCACCCAACAGCTTAAGCTTTTGGATTGAATTGGTTCTTTACAGAGGTGATTCAAAAGACAAAGTAATAAGCTATATTTATACTAAATAGGGGACTCTTAAATAAGGAAACAAATCATGAAATATTAGGAGATAGGGAAAATATTCCTAAGAAACTATCTAGGATACTCTAAACTATTTTAAGAAATATCAGGATATTATATGATATTTTTTAAATATTCTAACAAGTACAAAGATCAAATGCTTTGTTGAATTGGAGAAGGAAAGAGGTGAAAATAAATCTCGTGCTAGAGCTCTTCAACACAATTAAGCCAAGGGCACAAATATAAGTGCAATTCTACATAAATAACACATGGAGAATAAAAGTCCAATCCAAGAAAGATATTCACTACGGAACAGAACCAGTGCATCCTGAAGATGCTAAACTGCATATCTCAAATTTCCAAAACCTAGCAAAGAAGGAACATATACCTCTAGTCTCCGAACTCCTAAAGAACATAAAAACATTTCCATATAACAAGGCCTTATATTGCTAAAAGGCTGGACCTTGAGCTTTAAACTTCCCAAAGGTGGTAAAGTAATAAAATATAGAAATTGAAGCTCAAAAGTGAAAGGACCGGAGAAATCTACCGGACTGAATCCTCTAGAGTGCTTGTGCAATGGAATTATGGAAGAAATGAGAATATAAAAGAACTGCTTCCGAATTGCCCATGTTATCATTCCTTTCCATTTCCAATAGATAGTTGTCCATCGCAATCAGAACATTGTCACTATCACTACCCCATAATTGATTTAATTTTTGTATTACAAAATTGGATCACATTCAAATTTATCCGGCCAAACAATGGCCTAAACTTAAATATCTACTCTGTAGGATCATGTCAAAAAGATAAAATTTACAGACAAGTGAAATATTGATTTGGCCCCCAACCTACCTGTGCTAAGAAAGTCCACAAGAGAAAGTGGGAGATGGCAAGGCTCTGATACCATGTAAAGAACCTTGGGATACACCACCCCAAAAGCTAGCTCAAAGGGTGGGAGTGCCCAAGGCCTTATAAACTCCACATTAGTGGTTCATTTAACCAATGTGAGACTATATATCTTAACACGTCCCCTCACACAAGAGCCCACTGGGCTTGAAGGGTGGACAACATACAAGCCCACCTACATGTGGAAATTCCACTACAAAGAAAGTGAGAGGCGGTGAGATTTTGAATGCTCTGATACTATGTCAAAGAACCTTGGGAAACACCACCCCAAAAGCTAGCTCAAAGTGTGGGAGTGCCCAAGGCCTTATAAACTCCACATTAGTGGCTCATCCAACCAATGTGGGACTATATATCTCAACAGACCCTAAAAGAAATGGACAATAAGCACAAGTCATTATTAGATAGACATGCTTTTATCACAAAAGCAGGCTTTCTGAGCTCCCGCTGAAATGACTCCTAATATGACTATTGACACATAATTCACAACTTCTTTTGGTGTAGGAAAACCCGAATAGAACAATAGTTGATTTGATAAATGGGATAGCAGAAACCAGGAAGCAATCATAGATGGTAGCATTATATATTTATATGTTTCTAAAATAATTTGAGATCCGTTATCAGTTTGTTCATTTTCTGTTGCAACAACTAAACCAGAGGTTGCAGCAGCGGTGCTTCCTACCATATCCTGATTATATAGTATGAAGGACAAAAATGAAATAAGTAATTTATTTGGTCAACTATACAAAGAGAGACAAAAATAATATAGAGACTGGTCATTGTGAAAAGTAATTGACCTACCTGCTGCTCCTTCCCAGTAGGTTTACTTCTAACTCCAGCACATCCCTCATCAGCTGTGGTTGCATGTGAATTTTGTATAACCAGAGATGCAGGACCACCAATCTTCTCATAGCTGAGGGCATATGATTGATCATTATATTGAACATATTCTTCTTTGATTTCCAAAGGCTCATCCCTTAAAGCACCTTCTAGACTCGGTGCGTTCAAGTGTACGGATTCTGGATTGCTACTCACATCTTTAGAGGACCAAAGCTCATCTGAGTTATCAAGACTTACATGGCCAAATATGGGGTCATTATTGCTGCAAAATCATCACTTGTGAGAATATTCAGTCAGGTAGATGCCCTTGCAAAATACAAAACTATTATCTATAAGGGTAGATATATGTCTACAAATATTCACTGTTAATCAGGAACCTCAGTACTTCTTTCCAACGTTATCCATCACAGCACCATAAAATGGAAGCCAAGGGGGAGTAAAACACTAAAACTACCTACTAACAATCACTCTAAATTAAAAAATATGAAGTCTTGTGTCCTAGTTTAAGTTAAGGTGATCATAAATTTCACATTTGGAATCATCCTTTTTTTTTTTCACTTTGAATGATGTTACTTTATTATTGAAGCTAAAACTATGCACAGCTGCATATATTGTTCAATTTGAGTTTGACAGGAAAAAAGATTAAGGACACCTAAAATAAGTTTGAGCACTGTGTGAGCATTTGTATAAAGTGGTGAATAATACAGTTCTCAAAAACAGGATAACAGGAGAGAGAAGTTATGTCCATTTTACACTTCAGTATTCCAGGAAAAAAAAAAAAGAATGACAAATATTAAAGAGATTTGTTAACATAGTGCAATCAGTCATATGCATGTATCAGATATAGAACAACACAAATAATCTACTTTACCTGAAAATTTGATCAAGGTCATCAAAACTTCCTATGTTAGCCCATTCGTAATCATCAAAATCACCTTGCTCTTTACATTCATGAGATTCCTTTTCAAGTTGTGTAGTCTCTTCTGTCAAACATTTACACAATTAGGAATGGCAAAATATAAGTCCATATCATGACAAGTTATTATATTTCATATAATGATGGTGTGATGTGACACAAGCACAAAAGACATCAGCAGACAAAAATCTGCACATACACAAAAATGCATTGACAGACATGCTATCTACTCATAATTCCAGCAATTAGCAATTTTACCACCTCTTGAACTGAATTTGCTAAGTTCACTAAAATCTTTAGATACTTCAGTACCCCGAGAACCGTGATCAATTTTAGCTGCGCTGGATAAAGGCAAGTCAGGTCATGAGTTTGTTCCATATCCTATGGCAGGTAGTCTTCCGCTATTGTTGAGGTTGGAACTGCTTCCTAGCTGTCTTTCATCAAAATCAGTTTTAGCCTCTGATCTTTTCAGTTCATTGAGCTTAGTCGCAGCAGCTTCTTGATTCCATTCCTTCTTGTTGCTAAGATCTTCACTTGCCTTCAAATAAGGCACAATATGATCATCATTGTCACCCTCCTCAGCCCATATTATGTTAGCAAGCTGAAAACAATCCAGCACTAAACATTAATATCATTGATGAAGTTGAAGTCAACAATAAAAAGTCAACACTTTAAATGCCAACGGTAGTAACATTAATAGACACAAGAAAACTTTACAGCAACTTTATAAAAAGGTATCACATAATTTCAGTAATGCAAAAGATCACACAGCCTTTGAAGCTATTGAATAATATTCCATTTATTTGTTTATTTTAGGGAAATCCTCAGGTGCTTTGGCTGGCAACACTTGAAATTTTTTAAACTGAATATGACTACTGGAGCATAGTTGAAGTTGGACTTAAATGCTAGCAGATTATAATTCTGCAACTTCATATGAAGCACAAATTTCAATCTTGAGTATTGTGTGGGATTGTATGAAACTATTTATCATAATACAATGACTCCATCCAATTAATTTGAAAATGACGTAGGTAGGTTGATCTCCAAATATTTATGTCAAACTTAGACTAATTGTAACAACACGGTCCAATTATGATTTTATTATTATGCCATATTGACTAGATTATACCACAAAAGCAGCTCTTCCGATAAGATTCTTCCTTGATAGTTTATTGAATCAGTATAAATGAATGGGTCTGGGCTGAACCAGTATAGTTCTCTCATTTCGTTTTCCAACAAGTCAATGCTATGTAACTGTACAAAAGGATTTGTGAAATCCTTCAAGAGAATTCCTCTAACAAGCAGCAATAA
>JAVKPL010012398.1:0-59361 GCA_032173675.1 Gastrolobium villosum | reverse complement strand
AAAATCTCTAGTTGTTTCCATAATAGGCCTCAACCGTTCTCATATATCTTCACACTTTCTTTAGCACTTAACTCTTTTCGCTGTCCTCATTGTTTCAACCATACTCAGACATACTAGTCCTTTCCGTTACTGTTACTACTCTTATGATTTAGTTGTTTTCTTAGCTTTCACTGAATCACATCCTTTCTAGTTTCAAGGGCACTTTGTCATTTCCTACAGTTCCGACTCACGTTAAATTCTATACTTACTTTATTTTTCCTTGTCACGTGTCTTTACCTCTTCTTAGGTACTTATAACCATATCTTTCTCTTCATTATACAAAATTCACAATTCTCACAATAGTTTATCTCTTCAATTAACCCTTTAAGATCTTTTAACCACACACTCCTGAATCTTTCCATCCACTAATCATATTCATAATTTACTTTCACTGTTACTCTTTTCATTAACTGAACCATCTCAACTTTATCAACTCAGTCAGCTCAATTATACACTCAGACCTCTCACGGTCTAACCACAACACTCATCAATGACCTCCATATCGAGAACTTATGCTTAATATTTTCACCCACTAACTACTTTCGACTTTCATTCCACTCCGATGTTACAAATTCACCACATGTTCCACTTACTTATTCTATTTTTCATAATCATCGTCATTTAATCATGGATGTCAAACTCAAAACACTATTACTTATTGCTTTACTAACTTCCACCAAATACTTTGGAACGAATCAATTTCCGACCCACTTCACTATTAACTGATGGACTATTCAAAATGCCATATCTCTCATATACAAGTCCTATTCGCTAGGAATCCTTGACACTCAATTATCAAATCACTTAAAATTTATTCCATCATTGCCACTACTTCTACAATTTACCACCAGCTGGTATATCAGTTTCTCGAAATATTCAAAGTTACCACAAACAATCGTCCATACCTCATTAGTACTTAATCAAAACACCATCAACATTGTGCATTTTCCACACACTTTCCACCATAAGTGGTATATGCGATTACATACAACATTTCTCAATATACTTTACCAGCAAAACCAAGCTATTCACTTTTTGGTAATCAATTACAACTATAGTTCCCATCTATTAATACACGTTCGCACTTGACTCTATTTCAATTTATCTTTTCCTTAGGGCTAACACTTTACTATTTTAACCTGAAATCTTGATCATCACTAGCCTTCCCAGAAGGACACTTACTCAATCTGTCAACTTTAACTCACGTTATTATCCCTTTTTGGTCATAAGACGAGGGTTCCAACTAACTTGCTACCTCACTTAGAGACAAAATTTATTTCCTCAGACTTACTTTACACTTACATTAGTGCTTCACTATCACACTTCAAAGTCCTTACACACTAAGCCACAACTCTTATATCCAAATCTGACATACTATTGTCCATTTACAAATATATAACCTCGCATCTTGCGTTAACCATATGGAAAAACTCTCCCAATACAGTGGGTAACAACATTCACAGGTTTAACCCCTCGAGCTCTTGCTGTCCTAAGGGCCCCAGATGCCATGACCCACCGATCAGAGAATCCACCCATATGATCCATGCCGTAAAAATGACTTACTACTAGCTGTCCCTATTCTAAGGCATCCCCCCAAATGTTTCTTCTTTGTGCATTTACATAAATTATCTCTACCATACTAACCGTTACACCAATGTGGAACACTTCCTCGTTTCTCATTACTCATATCAAATACTACTAGTCTCCGGGAACTTAACCCACACAGAGATAGCTATACACTCCTGGCACATAGGCCCCACTGAGATCTTCCTACTATCAATTCATATCACATGCACCCAGTGCACAGAGAAATTTTATACTCATAATATATCTGTATATGACAACAAACTGGTACACCGTGCACTCCAGATCACACATGGACCCAGTCCATTTGGTGTCTGTATCACCTCTGTATATAACATCAAAATTGTTCTGTATTATCACATGGGCTGCCCCATACTCTTAGTAGTAGTGGTATAATATACACCTGTTATATATAAGTTAATTCATCTTGCTCTCTCGTGTCATTCTTCTCACTGGTAGTTTACTTTTGTTTCGGTGACCCCTCTGACCTGGTTTATAACATAGTCGCGGTTATAATAATCCATATTCTCTTCGTAATTTCGTACACGTTTTCTAACTCGTAATAGTTCCTTCTGTCTTGTTACCGTTCAGTCCGTAGTCCATTATCTCTTCCTTGCTTATTCTTCTCACAGATTGTTTACTCTTTTACTTTGACTAATCACTTGCCATGGTTCATAACATAATCCCTAATCCATAATTGCTAAATTTTCTCAAAGTTCTGTACACAACTCAAATCTCTCAGTATAAGTTTCACATTTCCCATCACACAGGGATCTTCCAATCATTTCCGTCGAATCACAGATAACTACTTCACCTCAATCCTTGCCCTGAAATTTACATTAACCCTTTGCACTCAAAACTACTCGTCCGTTTTCACTGACGATTATACATTAGCTCACTAACAAATCTTATCATTTTCATCTTATCATTACACTTTACACATCAGTTCTTTCATTAACCTCTTACTTTCGAACTTTATTGTCACTTGGTTCGTATAATAATCACTTGATTTCACATTAAGTTTTACATTCATTCATTCACTAATCATACCATCTCACCTTATTGTTATACAACAATAACTCACAACTTATGCCACCGTTCTAGTCCATTGCCCGTCACGGCTCACATAACATATGCTCAATACTGTAGAGCAACTCATCAATTTTCCTGATCACTTCCACCCTTGGTGGTTGTAAAATATCCCTTTACCTTGAAAATACCTCTACTCTGTCTGTCCCTCCGTATCAAATACCAATATTTTCATAAGTGCACTACTATTAGTAGTACTTATACATATACCATAAGATCATAGTTTCTTTACAATTCTCATTACCTTCGTACAATGACTGTACATCTCAACCATCTTGTTCCTTTATCACTGATACGCCTGCCAATCTGAGTCGACCTCCACTAACTGCAATAGTGTCTTCATGGTACATAGATCTTGTGTCATCCATGGCAATTCCTTCACTTTTCCTCATACATATTACACATAATAATATACTCATCCTTAGTTCACCTCACTTGTGTTTAGTCAACACTACCTCTTTATGGAATTTACTCCCATATTTCAATATCCCTCACGTTATCAATCTATCAGCATCATACTTTCAAGTGGTCAAATCTCGTAGGATTACTCATCGAATATTCTATTTGCTTCTCTGCTTGGACCATCCCAATTCATTCAAGTGCACCGCACTTGTCCTGGTCTCATAACTGCTAATCAAACATGACGTGTTTAACTCACGCATACGAATATCTGTTCCCTTTTCTCAATAATTCTTCAGGTTCAAAACCTCTCGCCTTGATGAAGTCTATTCACCAAGACCACTTGTACATAACTGTCTTACTATACTACACATATACTTGGAATTTCACCAATCTCATAAGCTCATCTCTGTTATATGTTTATCTTTCATAGTACTGCAAAGTTCGTCTATGCTCATGTTGTACATATCATAAATTGTACACCACTGTTGCTTATAATACTCTTTTCTCTTGACTTTCATCGAAGTCAGATATAATATTTATGTCTGTTCTTTTATGCCTTCTAATATTCATACTTGACTTACTACCATCCTTTGTCCATGGAGCAGTTAACACTGCAGCCACAACATCAGGCTAAAGACTCACACTCGGTGCTTCAAGGTTACTACGCAGGCTTCTTACGATGACCACAGATGTAACACAAAGGAATGGGTTGATCAGACCCACACTAAGGAATTACATATACAGTAATCGATAAGAATCTACATACAACTATGTAGCACACAACACATCTATATATATTATCAGAGTTCCCTAACAAAACTGCTCTGATACCATAAAATGTAACAGCCCGTTACGTACCGGTATTGTTAACATTAATTATGATATTAAGCGCAGTTACAATCACAGCAGTTCATTTATAAAAATGAGAATAAACTTTTTCCGATTATTACGCGAACAGTAAAAGTATAAAAAGCGTAATAATAAAAAGCTGTGACCGTAACTGAAACACAAGCGGAAGACTTTCTTAACTATTTATACACTTTATTTTATTACCTACAAGATACTAAGGGGTTCCCATAAACCCACTTAGCCAATTCCTCACTTTTTACGTTTTTACCACTTAACAGGACTTGCTAATTTGTTTTTCTACGAACACAAAATAAAAATCCAAACTTAAACTCCAGGTTATCTTTTTTCCTTATTCACTTACCTTTCTAACAAGCTATCACACACTCGATTCCGAGCTCGGGAGCTCCGGTTATCGCCGTTTGAAGTTGGACAAACAACATTGCCTACCAACTCCAAAACAGCCTAAAACGTCCAAACTTCACGGAATAAACTGCACCTAACCACAAGGACACTGCCTCTCAAACTTTTACACCATAAACTAGACACCTCAAACTTCGATTTGATATATCGTACGCTTAATTTGACCAAGTAACGAAGCGGGAATTAATTTCTCAAAACTACGTCAAATCTGCCCAATAAAACAGGACAGAACAGGGCAGTGTGTGACAACAGCCCCCATGGGCTGCGAACACCACCAATGAACCTAGGCTTTTGACACAACGTAGGGGACATCTTAAGCTTCAAAATGGCGTATGGCACGTCCCAATCGGACCACTGTGGAGAGAGATACGCTCCTCTAAAGTTCACCCAAAAACTGCCAATTCTACAGAAAATTCGCCAGAGTTTCCTTTGTATTTCCAAGAATCCCCAAATTTGCATAACCTGTTTAACACCACTAATACACCTGAAATCCAGCAAAATCCAATGGGTGGCACACACAAGGTCCAACAACGCCTTGGGGCTCTTACAACCCAATCCAATATACACTTAAAACATAAGCAGTTTACTTTTCAATCCTTTATAGTTTTAATAACTAACATTCAATTTCATGCATAAACCATAATGCAGATAATCATAAACCTACAATAGGCCTAAAGCCCTTCCATCATATTACATACATCCATGGTACATTTACAACACTGGATTACATTTACATTTACAACTTTAACTTTAAACTACAAATATTTACATATTACACTTCACTTGCCAAATAAATTCATAAACTAAAATGACATGATAGCTAAACTCTACACCACTGCTCCACTCGTCCTCATGCGGGCTTCTTGCCCGCTGCTCCATATCCACTGGTACACCCTGAAATAATGCCCCGAGACGGGGTGAGATATACGGATATATCTCAGTAACCAAGAGGTTCTGGAGAAAACTCCGCCCAATGGTTCACTTCGATGTATACAAATAGGATAAAAACAACACCACTGTTATAAAACGGGATAAAGCAAGGGATTTAGAGAAAGGGGGAATATATCAGAACAACTACGACATGCGGGATGGTAGCTACCAATACCACGCCATGTCCTCGGCTATACGCCTATGGGTACTACCCCTGGCGTGTTCATAGAACAACCCACCAAGGTACCCCTTCCAACCATATACACCCGAGACAACCTAGTGTGCTCCTATCCGGATAACACACCACGACCCTGGGTCAACTGGAACTCCCTCTCGGAGACCTATCCAGTGGCAGTCCGGAAACACTTGCCCGAAGGCTAAAAATATCTACTGGCCAGAGATCTGGTACATAAGTACCCACTGTGATAATGCACATGCATGCTCATGCTGTTCTACACTACTCATACACACTTCCTACCATTGCCATCAACTAGCAAGGTGGAACACAAAAGGGGAACAAGCCCCAGTACCAAGAGGTTACCTTTCTTTTTCCTTCCACTGAGCTCCACAGAACTCCACTTACAGCTTGATTCACAGGGAACGCCTACACAGAGGACCATTCCACACACTTAGAACTTTGAATCTACTCATGAGTTTCGACATAATATGTGTAAACCACATCACTTACCTCAATCCACTTGATCCAAAACCAAGGGCAGTCCACTGTTTCACTGTTCCGGGTTTAAATCCACGTACGGCAACCTATACAACCATGTATAGCCGTCAGTTTACGTCAAATTACGACAAAACGTAAAAACACCAAAATCCCCCTTTTTCCCACAAAGTGGTTCAGCCATATTAGTGTTATTTAGGGATTTATTTTTCTAAATTTTCTTTCTCATTTTATTACACTTCCATAGGTTGCCAAAAGGCTAATTCAATCGTCGTTTCTCCGTTTTACGTCTTTTACGCATCGTTTGCTAAATCTTTCACTCTAGGCTCTTTTATGCCAAATGATACCACTCATTATTTTTCATTGATTCTTCCACTTTATAATCACAACACAACCCATCTAATTACCATTTAAAGCATGAAACATCATCCATGCAATTTACACAATATCATTTTACCTCTTTTTGCCTAAAGGCCGATTTGCTCACTAATTCACATCCAAGGAATTTCCATCAATTTTAACCACTCCACACCTCATATCATCCTATTATATCATCATACAATCACACTACAATTCACTATACCACACATTAACACAAAACTCAAAAATCCATTTCATGCACTAAATTTTTTCTAAGTTAAAATTCACTTTTTTCGCTTAAAATTTTCATTGCATTTCTAGCATTAATACATCATTCTAAGACATTATCATCTAATAGACATTTTCCATTTGAGCTCTCTAACAACACAAATCAAACAAGCCCTCTTTAGGGTGCATAAACAATTTCAAAAATAAATCTTCAAATCAATCCATGAGAGGTGTTGAAACTTACCCACAATTACGTCACAAGACTCCTCCTAGAACTCCACAAGCAATGGCTCAAGAAATCAACCCCAAAATCACAAAATTCCCAAAAATGTCGTGGCTGTATATGCCTTTTTTCTCACAATAGAGAGGGTTTTGAGGGAAACTAATCGGTGGGTTGTGTTCGGATGATGATTTCCATCGAATTTCAAGACAAGAATCGTCCGATTCGGTTAAGAAATGATGAAGTTATGAAGAAAAGAAAAATTTGCATAGATGAGGGAGAGGGAGGGCATGTCACGGCTGTGGGAGGGAGAGAAAGTGAGGATGGAGATAGTGAATAGTGATTTCAAGTGTTTTATTTGACTTTAAGTCAGTACCGGATCCCACGTGATTTAAAACTCACCCGAATTTCCCTCCGATCATCACTAAAATTCACAATTTAAAAACCTAATGAGAAATAATAATTTTTCATCTTAACAAAATCCTTTAATTTTACTCCCTCAGATAAATTTGGAGCTTTTCGATAGTCCGGAAAAACACTGCTTTAAGCTACAGCGCGCTCCGTTGACAAACTTTCACAAATTGACTTAAATCCCTCAAATTTTATCAGAAATCATATTTCCTATTTCTATGGACCATTTAAAATAAATATTTGAAACCTAGAGCTCAAAATTCCACTGGCACGTTTTACGGTGCAATCTGACTGCGGTATTTTTACCCGCGAAAAACACTATTCACTGATTTTTCTGAAACTTGCCTATCCACTCAATTTTTCGTTCTGAATCCATTTCCAGGCTTATTTTTATCATCTGAGACCTTCTGCTTAATTTTTATCTTCCTAGGGTTGCGTGTTGGCTAATTACCGTTTTGCCCTTTCTTTGTATTTTGGCCTAATCTTTGGGATTTTCACTAATCCATCACTTAATTTCTCACTTAATACTTTAATTACTCAATTTAGAATTTTGAGGTGTTATACTGAAGGTTGAATATACTATTTTTTATCTCAACAGAAACTGCTCAATATATACATATAGTTTATCATTTCTTCAGGAAATAAATTATATAATAAACAAATGAACAAAATTATCAAAGCACCCCTCATTAATTCTATCAACTCTCAAAATGATGTAATTTTAAAATTGCAATATTATGTATCTATATATGGATTCGTTTTTTCTACAATTAATGTAGATAAATTATTTACATTGAGCCTAAAACAGTCATTTTGGGGCGAAAATCAAGGTATTTTTGTAATTATAATTTATATCAGCATTATAATAGTCTTTCTCAAGCTGCCAGAGATAACTTTATATCCAGCTACTAAATCATAACCGTACAAAGATGGATCAATGGTGATAAACGAAGAGAGGAAAAAAGGAAATCATAACTATTCAAAGGTGAATAAATTAATATAAGGAAATAAATAAATAAAACAACGTAGTTTGGGGTAGCCGGAGATAAACTTATCTCAAGCTGCTTGAGAAATATTTTTTTATACATATATATATATATATATATATATATATATATATATGTAGAGAGGGAGAGAGAGAAATTATCTGTCAAGTAGTTTGAGATATATTTATATTCGTCTACCAAAAAACTACGTCGTTTTATTTATTTATTTCCTTATATTAATTGATTCACCTTTGAATGGTTATAATTCTTTTTTTCTCTCTCTTCCTTTATCACCAATGATTCATCTTTGTACTATTATGATTTAGTAAGCAGAGATAAAGTTATCTCAAGCAACTTGAAAAATGATAAGCCCATATTATATATATATATTACAGAGATCAAATTATTAAAACCAACAAGAAAAAAAAAGGAGAAGCGGAACCTGAGATTTATGGTATGAGAAAAAGGGAGAAAAAATACAAGGAAAGGGTTTCTCCAGTTAATGGAGATAAATTATCTCCGGTGAGCCCAAAACGATGTTGTTTTGGGACAAAAATTAAGGTATTTTTATAATTCTAATATATTGGAGGATTATATTAGTCTTTATCATTATAATTTTTATTCTTATAGTATTTATCATTATATTAGCCCAAAGCAACGTCATTTTGATTTTACTGAAAATAACATTATCTACCAAACTCCTTTGGCACATGTGGTAAGGAGCTTGGGCCCCTTAACCAGAGGTCTCGAGTTCGAGCTCTGGGAATGGAAAAAAAGATTTGGGAGAGCCATCCCCGAAAGGGTCCAACGGTGCTCGATGGAGATTAGTCTTCGATTACGGCCGGAGGATACCTTTGAATTTATTCAAAAAATAAAAAATAAATAACGTTACCTGCGGGAGAAATACTTCTCCCAAAAATATATTGATGAAGTGAAAGAAAACATAATTTAGTCATATAATACCACATGTTTCAATTAATGTATTGAATAATTTTTTTTTTCAGATATAAACATATCTTTGCAATTTGGATCCGAGTGTGTATTTCTCTAAGGATCAAACTTTCTATTTTAAAGTTAAAACAATCACTTTTAACCATTGCAATCGGAAAATATTGGGTATTTAATAAGGGTTAAGTATGTGTCTTTTTAGAATACTTAAACTGTGTCCTTTTAGTTTTTAATACACTACGAGTAGTACATATTTATAATATGAAATTTTTTTTTCTCTTCACATAAGCTGAAGTGACTGAGGAGAGAAATTTTTTTTCATATTATAATTATGTACTATCCATAATATACAGTGTTAGAAACTAAAATGAAATAATTTATGTCCTTTAAAAGGGCAAACTTTTTTTCCATCTAATAACTTTTTTAATTCTTTTTTTTTTTTTTTGGAATACAACTTTTTTAATTCTTGTGTAACACCTTAATCAAGATATAAGAGTGGACGGAGAAGTAATGTAATTCAAGCAAAAAGATTAGTTTGCATTATAAGGTTACGTAGGTGCAATCAACAGCATGATTCTGATGAAATTATTTTTGGATTAGGAAGGACGTTATACCTTGATAGGGACGCATCTGGCCATAGAGTTTCCATGTCCTTTTCAAATGAAAGATAGACCGAAGGTGATTAGAGAAAGAAAGAAAGAAAAACACATGCATGAAATTGAAAGGAACATGCTACCTACATGAAACCCACCAGTTCAATTTATATCTCATCCTCTTGTTAAATTATTTGATTTACTTATTTCATATCTTCTTTATTTCCTGCTGCTTCTTTAAAATATGAGTTTTATAATTCTCATGTTGAATGTGAATTCAAATCTCATGTTATAGAGATAAAAAGCATATGAGATCCATGTGTTAGAAAAAATTATATGTGAACCCATGTCAGCACAAAAATCGAAGGGTGTGTAGGAAAAATTGAATTCTCATGTTAAATGAGAATTATAAAACCCTTAAAATATTGCTCAAATTTCCTTGAATCACGTTAATTTTCGTTGTTTGTTTTCCAAATATTCATCAGGTTTTCTCTTCATTTTTAAAACTTGCTTCTTTTACTTTTATGTTGTTAAATATCAAGATACAAGAGGAATTGATAGTAATCCTTGTTGTGTTAAACTACACAACATTGGTTCTATTATATAGCAAACCAATTGAAGAATACAATGAGACACACACAATGTGGGACTTCTACACTATTCTAACACTAACACTCTTAACACTCCCCCTTAAGCTGTAGCATATAGATCATATGCTACAAGCTTGATACATAAATAATACTCCTATTAGGAACAAAAAGCAATAGTGCTACATCAACAAAATGAAATGACCAAGTAACATAACATCAAAATAAATCTCCTATATGAGAAACCAAAAATCAACAATGTGCTAAAAATGGTGTCGGAATGAACATCAACATGGAAGATGCCGGAATGATCATCGGCAAAGACAACTGTGCTGGAATGACCATCAGCAACATGGACGACGGTATGGAAGTTGCCGGAATTATCATCGGCAAAGACAACAGTGCTGGAATGACCATCAGCAACATGGACGGTGCTCCCCCTCAAGGGGAACTTCGGTGCCGGAATTATCATCGACAAAGACAACTGTGCTGGAATGACCATCAGCAACATGGAAAGTGCTCCCCCTCAAGAGGAACTTCGGAGCCGGAATTATCATCGGCAAAGACAACTGTGCTGGGATGACCATCAGCAACATGGAAAGTGCTCCCCCTCAAGAGGAACTTCGGAGCCGGAATTATCATCGGCAAAGACAACTGTGCTGGAATGACCATCAGCAACATGGAAGGTGCTCCCCCTCAAGAGGAACTTCGGAGCCGGAATTATCATCGGCAAAGACAACTGTGCTGGAATGACCATCAGCAACATGGAAGGTGCTCCCCCTCAAGAGGACGATGAATAGAATAAATAGTCCATCTTGGGAAGAAAGAAGATTAAAAAAAAAGCTTCACATAATCGGAAAAGTCGCCGGAGACGGCGGTGGGTCGTCGGAGACGCTAGTGGGTCGTCAGAAAAGTCGCCAGAAAGTCATCAAAAAAGTCAATGGAGACGGCAGTCAACGGTGGTCGATCAATGGCGGTCAACCCAACAGCTTCCCAAGGATCATTCTTTTCTGATGTGACAGATCAGTCTAAGCTGCAGTCACAGAGCATACTAAGAAAAATCCGAAAAAGAAATAACAACGAGAATCCCTCAAGGAGGGTGATATCTCTCTATAACCATATTGAAATTATGGAAAAGTGAACTAAGTTAAGCGGATTAAGATTCCTCTTGTTAGGCTCTAGATACCATGTTAAATATCAAGATACAAGAGGAATTGATAGTAATCCTTGTTGTGTTAAACTACACAACATTGGTTCTATTATATAGCAAACCAATTGAAGAATACAATGAGACACACACAATGTGGGACTTCTACACTATTCTAACACTAACACTCTTAACATATGTATTTGGTTGCATATATATAGCTGTATGATTTATGATTATATAACATACGTGTGATGTGAAACTTTAAATAATGGTTTAAATAAATCTAATAACAAATTAATATAATTTAGGTTAAAATCAAGAGATAACCCTAATTAATTTTCTAATTAAAAATTTCCCACGCATTTGAATTTATAATATAAAGAAACAAGAGTCCAGTTGTCTAAATTGTTTTCCTTTCTAGTCAAGGAATATATTTTAAACATAATAATCTGATGAAGATTTAGGGATGTTGACTTTATCACGTGGAACGCGAGCTGAGTTATTTTATTTCATATAATCAAAAAAGAAAAAAAAAAACATAGAGCATACTATTAACTTAAAAACGTCATCTGGCTTATTAATAATTTTGAGTATTTTTTAGAGCGACTCGTCAAATATATATTTTCCTTTAAATGTAAAATAACTGATGTTAAATTAACTATCTCATCACTTGTCTTACTACCAAAATAATATTTAGGAACCGGCCGAAACATATAAGCGGTCCTCCAGGTGTTAATTGATTAGTTAATTAACCAAACATATTTAAAGTTCTAGATACATATTTATAACTTAAACTTCTAAGCACATCTAGCTAATCTCTCTCTCTCTTCTTTTTTGATTTTTCTACTAGTTCATTGATTACCGATTAATTTAATTCAATCTTGGTTGAACTCATATAGGGTATGACTTTCCAAAACTATTTTTTTCATTCTCAAGATTCAAATTGGAGACCTAAATGAAACAAAACAAATCTCATATCACTTGGGTTATGTATGACAACCATTCTATTTCCTGATACTATTTCTGAAAAGAAATAATTCTTTTTTATTTTTGTGTCTTGGAATAGTTTCCGAGGGAAAAAAATGTGTTTGATAAAATGTTCTATTTTTATTCCGAGAATGAGAATTGTATTTGATAATACAACAAAATGATATAATAAAAATAATTCCTATTAATCATAAAAAGATTTTGAATCATCACTTTCCTTTTAATATGGTGCGATGGTGGTGGCAGCGGCATGGTGGTGATAATGGTGGCGGTGGCGTGGTGATATATTAGAAAAGAAAACTAAACCTTAATAAAACTAAACCACGCTTAAAACGTGGAAGACCAATCGGTTCTAAGGACAAAACTCCGTGTAAAAGGAAAAGAGCAAATGATCAAGATGGTCATATTATGGAGACAAGTACATACGAAAATTCTGAAGACATGACTTTACACAAAACCTCAAGGGAGGTTCAGGTACTTGGAATTGAGAAAATGAAGAGCTCTCAATTAGTTATGTTACTTCCGGAAAAAGATGGAACTGAAATGTTATAATTGTCGACAACGTTTTTGCATATAGTGTTGCTATTGAAATAATAAAAAAAGACGAGGATCTTGAACCTAAAATTGTTGATGAATGTAAACAGAGAAATGATTGGCCAAAATGGAAAGACGCAATTCAAGAAGAATTGAATGTACTCAAGAAACGTAAAGTTTTTGGACCTGTAGTTCAAACATCTGAAGGTATAAATCCAGTGGGGTACATATGTGTTTTTGTTCGAAAATGTAATGAGAAAAATGAAGTCGTAAGATATAAAGCACGACTTGTAGCACAAGGATTTTCGCAAAAGCCTGGCACTGATTATATGGAAACATATTCTCCTATGGTGGATGCAATCACCTTCAGATATCTTATTAGTCTGGCAGTGCATGAAAGACATAACATGCTTCTAATGGACGTAGTTACAGGCTACTTATATGGCTCACTTGATAGTAAAATTCATATGAAAATCCCCGAAGGATTCAAAATGCATGAAGCACTTAAAAGTTCCCGGGAAATGTGTTCAGTAAGGCTTCAAAGATCATTATATGGATTAAAGCAATCAGGGTGTATGTGGTATAATCGCCTTAGTGAATATTTATTAAAAGAAGGCTACAAAAATGACTCAGTTTGCCTTGTGTTTTTATTAGAAAACATGGATCTAAATTTGTTATAATAAATATATATGTTGATGACTTGAATATCATTGGCAATACTAAAGAACTTTCAAAAGCAATAGATTTTGAAGAAAGAATTTGAAATGAAAGATCTTGGAAAGACAATGTTTTGCCTTGGATTACAAATTGAGCACTTAACAAATGGAATATTCATCCATCAATCAACTTATGCAGAGAAGATTTTAAAGCGATTTTACATGGATAAAGCACATCCATTGAGTACCCCGATGGTTGTGAGATAGCTTGACATAAATAAAGATCCATTTCAACTCTATGAAAATGAGGAAAAACTTCTTGGTCCTGAAGTACCATATCTTAGTGCAATTGGGGCGCTAATGTATCTTGCTAATAATACACGTCCAGATATAACATTTTATGTAAACCTTTTAGCAAGATTTAGCTCCTCTCCAACACAAAGACACTAGAATGGTGTTAAGCATATATTTTGATACCTTCGAGGAACCATTGATATGAGTTTACTTTATCCAAATGATTATGGACATTAACTTGTTGGTTTTGGAGATGCAGGATATTTATCTGATCCACACAAAGCTAGATCCCAAACAGGATATTTATTCACAAGTGGAAGCAGGACAATTTCATGACGTTTAACAAAGCAAACTATAGCAGCCACTTCTTCAAACCATGCAGAGATAATAGCGATTCACGAGGCAAGTCGAGAATGCGTTTGGCTACGATCAAATACGCAACACATCCGAAAAGCATGCGGTCTCTAGTTAGAAAAAGAGGTTCCAACACAATTGTATGAAGATAATGCTGCTTGTATAGCTTAATTAAAGGGAAGATACATCAAAGGAGACAGAACGAGACATTATGACCGTTAGGGAAGTAATTGTAGTTATTATGTCTTTCATGTTTTCTGAGCCTATAAATAAGGCATGTATAAGCATCATGGAAGTACTACAATATACAACAAGAATTCATTCCCTTTTTTCTCTTATCTTTATAATCTTCTTCTAGTTCTTATTAATTTCACAATACAATTTATTAAGTTTCTATTAATTGTTAATGATGGATTTGGATAAAAAAAGCAAATCATTTTCTCATACAATAGGAGGGTATTTGCTAGAAGAGTTTTTTTTTTTTTTTAAATCTTGATAAAGTGAGATTGAAAATTCGATTTATCCAAGGATTGTAAAAAATTTCTAGGAAAAGTCAAATTCTCGAGATTTATGTTTATATAGAAAAATTCTATCTTAAAATACCACCAGATAATCTCATATGATGAGAATATTTGATAATTTTTTGGGACATAATTAACCTCAATACATATTTGCAATAATATTTTACAATCAACTAAATATAGTATAAAGAAAATTAACCCAATATTTCTGTGAATATTTTGGCCTACCAAATAATTTTTTGGTAATATTTTCGAAAAACTCACTTTTCTATCATATTCTTGAGAATTGTGATTTTCGGGTAAAATTTTTTTTCCTCTATCAAACACCCCATAAGAGATAATTTTATCATATTGTGAAACATCGAAATTTGAGTTATTTTTTTTACTTTTTCCTTTTTTTAACTAATGGCGGGCCATATTTTTTATTGTGTATGACATGAGAGATGCTATAATATGAGAAAAGAGAAGCCGTAAAATAAATCATAGGAATAAATGATTAAAAAAAATCATAAGAATAAAAGATTAAAAAAAATATATATTGGGGTAAATGATTCAAAGGGAGATTATGTGGACTTTTCCGGTTTTATTCAATTGACGTGTCAAATCCGAAGCGTAAATATCGCATAATAAATGCTTACTAAAAAAAGAAAAAATTGAGGTTCGTATTACATAATTTGAATTAATATCTGATGAAATAGAATGAAAATCAGATATTGTCGACATTCGACAACGTGCTAAATCTAATGGTACACATGAATTAACCTCAGCCAGCTCATCATCACATTCATCCTCAGCTACAGCTACAACACTCTCAAACTTCGTCGCTTTCCATGTTTTTCTCTTTATCTATTCGTCCTGCACAAAATCAGGATCCTCTTCGAGAGATCAAAAACCACAGCATATAATACAAGGATCCTCAAACAGATCAAAGGCTTGGTGAATGATCACTGATGGGTCGGTTACAAGATAAGTTTTTGTCCTTCTACAAGAGTAGATGGCTAGTATTTGTGGCTGCAATGTGGTTGCAATCATGGGCTGGTATTGGGTACTTGTTTGGAAGCATATCACCTGTGATAAAGAGATCCCTTAACTATAATCAGAAGCAGCTTGCTATGTTGGGTGTGGCTAAGGACCTTGGTGACTGTGTTGGGTTCATTACTGGGGTGTTGTGTGAGATATTGCCTATCTGGGGTGCTTTGCTTGTTGGGGCAGGTTTGAACTTTATTGGGTATGGTTGGGTTTGGTTGATTGTCACTGGTAGAGTTTCAACTCTCCCTTTATGGGCTGTGAGTATTTTCTGTTACCTTACTTAATTTTGGAATGTTTTGATTTATTATTCATCACTTGGGATGATCAATTTAATTGGTTTGTACTGGTTTGACTTTGTTTTATTTGGGTTGTTGGTGTTATTGTCAATCATGAGATGGTATTTCTCTCTTGATTTTGTTTGATTCATACTTGGATTTTTCTTATACAAACGCTGATTGACCATAAAAAATACAATTTTGAACTCCTCAAAATTTTGTTTTTTTTCCTTGCTTTGTATGTACTTTTTTTTTTCTTTGATGAGTAGTAACTAGCTTATTCTGAAATGATCTGAGCTGCTGGATTCCTTTTACTTGGACTGATTTTCAAACACTGGAATGTTTCTGATACCCCATTTCTTTTTCTTCTCACTGAAATAAGATTTCCAGTTTCTTCTTCCATTTCTTTCTTTGATTTTTGTTCATACCTGGTTTCGTGTCCACTTGATTGTATATTAAAACTCAACTTTTTAATAAAGAAGCTTTATGACATGAACCTCTGGAATAAAGGGTTGTTTCTTCCACATGAAAAGGAAGGACTTTAAATCTAAAGGTGTCACGACATAATCATTGTTAGAGTCAAATAACTTTGCCTTTTACAGCCATATCCTTTTAAATAAATATTCCATGTCTACCTTCTGAAAACCAAAAACAGTTTTTAAAAGCTGTTATCAAACAGAGCCTTTAACTTTCAGTTTTTCTTCTTTTTGTGTGTGTGTGTTTTTTGTATTTTTGTTCCCCCCATAATGGTAATCTGTTGGTGCAGCCCTCTTCTTGGATGCAATCTCTCCATTTGTATATTATATTCCCTTTTATGCTTACTTCAAATTTGGCTGTTAAACATCAATATACCAGCTTAATGATTTAATTTTAAAGTAATGAAAATGAAGTGTATAAATTGTGCTGCTTAACCTACCCAAGATCTTGAAAATCCTCCCTCCCGATGTAATGGTACGATGCCACTGGCTAAGAAACCTAAAAGGGCATAGTTGCAAGAATTTTATAATTAATGAAATTTCACTCTACTCAATTTGGTTATTATACATTGTCTTTTCCTTTCTAGTGCTCTTTGGTATACTGCACTTAGGAAAATGTATTTGCATTAATCTTTAGTAAGTTCTAACGTAATTAATATGCAATATATCTTTAGATAGTTTTAATGATATATAATAAACTTGGCAATATACTACTTAAAAAGTGAGGATGTGTGAACTTTCCTGAATGTTGCTGGTCAAGGCATGAGTAATTTTGGTTTTGATTGAAGATGTAGTTTGGTGGTCGGTCACAGAGATTTTGAGTTTGTGTGGCCTTAAATTGTTGAGATATATAAAACCATTAATGTGACCCATCAATTAAAAAGTATCAGGGGAAAACTGAAATTAATTAATGAAAAGTAGTTACTGTACATATATAACTACAAGATTAGCATACTAACAGAATCAAGCTAAGTGGGCCTCTAACAGACTAACAGTATTTACTATGGGCCTGTAACAAACTAACAGAATTAAAAATAACAAACTTGACCATATATCAACACAACAGCTTAAACTTTTGGATTTTGATGGTATCAGAGAAGATGGAATTTCTTTCTTCGCACAGGTAGGTGGGCCTGTGCATCGTCAGAAGAAAGCCCAATGATTTTGTGTGAGGGGGCGTGTTGAGATATATAAAACCATTAATGTAGCCTCATCTTAAACTTTTGGATTGAATATAAATAAATATGCAAGTTGTGGAGGTGCCCTTATTCCTCTTACTGATATCTTATAGTTTGATATCTCATCATTCTTATTAATGTGTCAAGATGTTGTAAGTGTATATTTCATGACAATGCAATCATAAGAAAATCAACATATGCACCTTTACTACATTAAGAGATGTCTTTCAATGATATTTATTTACCATATTTCCCATGTTTATTGATTAATGATTATTGGTATGCAGATGTGTGTTCTTATATTTGTGGGAACAAATGGTGAAACCTACTTCAACACAGTTTCTCTGGTGTCTTGTGTGCAAAATTTCCCCAAGAGCCGGGGTCCTGTCGTTGGAATTCTAAAGGGCTTTGCTGGGTTGAGTGGTGCTATCTTGACACAAATATATGCAATGGTACATTCCCCTGATCATGCATCCTTAATATTCATGGTTGCTGTAGGTCCAACATTGGTAGCAATAGGTCTCATGTTCATTGTTAGACCTGTTGGAGGTCACAAACAAGTTCGACCATCAGATGGAAAAAGCTTCACATTTATCTACAGTGTGTGTCTTGTATTGGCTGCTTATTTGATGGGAGTCATGGTTGTCCAAGATCTAGTTCCTCTGAGTGAAATTGTTATCACAATGTTTACAGTTATTCTCTTCATTATCCTACTTATACCAATTGTCATTCCTATCTGGTTGAGTTTTGGCTCAGAGCAAAAAACTCCAGAAGAAGAAGCATTTATTCCAGAACCACACAATAAAGAAGCAGGAAAATCTCAAATGGATGCTGATGAAGTAATATTAAGTGAGCTTGAAGATGAGAAGCCTAAGGAAGTGGACTTGCTCCCTGCATCGGAAAGGCAGAAGCGTATAGCTCAATTACAATCAAGACTACTCCAAGCTGCTGCAGAAGGAGCAGTGAGGGTCAAGAGGAGGAGAAGACCACATAGAGGAGAGGATTTTACCTTGAGACAAGCTTTGGTTAAAGCAGACTTTTGGCTTCTTTTCATTTCCATGGTTTTAGGTTCTGGATCCGGGTTGACTGTAATTGACAATCTGGGTCAGATGAGCCAGTCTCTAGGATATGACAATACCCATATATTTGTCTCCATGATCAGTATTTGGAACTTTCTTGGCCGTGTTGGAGGGGGTTACATATCTGAGGCTGTTGTGAGGTAAAAACCAGTTCATACAATGATCAAATATTTTAGCGTGTTTTATATTTATATCTCTGTAAAGAACCAATTCAACCCAAAAGCTAAAGCTAGTGGGTCAGGGCTTTTTAATGGTTTTATATATCTCAACACGCCCCTTCACACGAGAGCCCACTAGGCTTGAAGGGTGGACAATGCACAGGCCCACCTACCTGTGCTAAGAAATTCCATAAGAGAAAGTGTGGGGCGGTGAGGATTGAACCCGGGACACGAGGCTCTGATATTATGTAAAGAACTAATTCAACCCAAAAGCTTAAGCCAGTGTATATCTCAACAATCCCTATAAAGCGAGTCTTGGAGCAGCAGTAAGGTTGCTCCTTATGACCGTTAGGCTGTGTACAATTGACCCTCAACCTCATCCTTGCAAGTCGGGAGCCTTGTGCACCGAGGTTTGCCTTTATATCATTATAAAGACTTTTAACTTGATTTTCAAATTCCATTGTGTCTTACTTGAGCAGGGATCATGTTTATCCAAGACCAACTGCATTGGCTGCATTTCAACTTGTTATGACTATTGGGCATGTTTTCATTGCAATGGGATGGCCAGGGGCAATGTATGTTGGCACTTTACTTGTTGGACTTGGTTATGGGGCTCACTGGGCAATTGTTCCAGCCACTGCCTCTGAGTTGTTTGGTTTGAGAAACTTTGGTGCATTATACAATTTCATTACTCTGGCAAACCCTGTAGGAACTCTTGTCTTCTCTAGTCTCATTGCCAGCAGAATCTATGATTATGAAGCAGAGAAACAAGCTCATCTTCATCATAACCAGAACATAGGATCATTTATGTCGCGTGTGCTTCAAGTTGGTGAGCCACTAAAGTGTGAAGGTTCCATATGCTTTTTCTTGACTTCCATGATCATGGCAGGATTCTGCATTGTTGCAGCAGGCTTATGCATGGTTCTTGTATTCCGAACCAAGATTGTTTATGCCAACTTATATGGAAAATCTTCAACAAGTGGGCTTCGATAATTCTGCATTGTAGTCTTTTGTTGCATGTATTCTTTTCAAAGTATTGTAGCTGGTTTGAATTCAAGAAAGATTGAAGATGTAGAAGAACCAAGCATCTGAAGCTGCCTTGATGGTGAAAAACCAAAGAAGGGGGGAATTTAAAACAAAAGAAAAAGGGAAAACAAAAACGAAGTCTTTGTTTAAGGGGGTGTTTTGCCTTTTGCCACTACCACATAGTTATGTGTATTCTTTTCCAAATATTTATGTGTTGTATTCTTTTCTTTTACAAGTAAACGTTTGATTGGCGTAAAAATTTGACACTTGTTTGTTGGTTTCTCCTCTTTTTCTATCGGAAAACCTACAACATATTCCCCTTGTATTGTTACTAAGAAAACTAAAATTTGTTCTTATGAGTGGTTATGGTATCTGATAGAGCATATCTATCTACAAAATGTCCTGCTCCTTTTACAAGCAGTTTTGAGGTACTTATTGATTATTTATATATATATATATTTTATTAATGGAAAAAATATTTCTGCAGTTAATGCGGATAAGTTATATACATTTATTCTCAAAAGACGTCGTTTTGGTATTGAAATCTTAAAAAATTATAAATATAAAGATTATTATAACCCTGAAATAAATTAAAATTACAAAAACACCATTATTTCCACCCAAAACGACGTCGTATTGGGTTTACTGCAGATAATTATATGCGGTAATTACAGAAAAAACGAAACGTTTATTAATTTATCCCTTAATTTATTGATGCAGAAATGGATATAACAAATGTTATTAAAACCGGCTCGGTCATTGACCCGGTGAGGTATTGAGTCACTGGGTTACTGGTTCAACCAGTGGGTCACTGGTTCAACCGCATGACCCGGTAATTATATATAATTTTATAATTTATATTAAAAAATTATAAACATACTTAAATATCTAAAAAAATGATAATTTTTTTAAATATTTTAATATAAAAAATAATAAATCACATATTATTATCCAATAAAGGACCAAACAAAAATATAATGATCGTGATACGGAGGTTTAAGTTCAGTAATCGACATCTCTAAGACTCTAACTATAAATCAAATCAAAATTTTCTGGATAGTGCATAATAGAGATAATATTAGTGTTGTAGGTACGTAACTTACGTAAGTCAATAAACAAAAAAAATTCAAATATATCCATTATGATTTTTTTTAAAGAATAAATAATTTGAATTTTTTTTTGAGACTGGCCCAAGTCACCGGATAACTGGCTGGGTCATCCGTTTTCAAGAAAACTGGTCGGGTCAGATTGGGTCACACTGGTTGTGATGCATGGCCGGTCCGCTGTTTCAACCGGACCAATTATCTGACCGATTTATCGATTTTCAGATTGACCCGATCGGAACGGCCCAATTTTAATAACACCGGATATAACTATCAAAAAAATTAACCACGTTAAATACCGAGGTTGACAAAAGAATGGGCTGCAAGTACAAAATTAACTTTAAATTTTGGGTTTTGTTGAAGCGTACTCAAATCACATAATAAATAACGCATTTATTCTTAAACTAGTTGAGATTGATAGCAGGTAAACTCACATGACAAGCAAAAAAAATTGAGAGGTAGAAAAGAAAATCAGAGATAAATAATAGAAATTTAAATTAAAAATAAAGATAAATAGGCAAAATATATAGAAAAAAGTAAAAAGAAATAGCAGAAAAAATATATAACATAAAAAATTAAAAATTGAGAGCTAAAGAAAAAAAAGTAGGAAAATATAGGGGAAAATGACTTATTAATTATTAATTATTTATTTTAAATATTGAAAAAATATTAAATAGTTATAGTTTTTAGTTTAATTTTCTTAATATGTACACTAACGACACTCGTTAACAAAATCTTTGAATTTTATGCTTCTTTTATTAACATATAGTCAAATCATGGGCTGTGTGCAATGGAAAAAGCTTTTTCAAAGTGAGTTTGATTCTAAAATTAACATGTAATTATATTCACTTTTAACTTTCAACTTTTAATGATTTAAGAATTACGATATACTTCACATTAAATTAACTATAAACATAATTTTTTTTTATTTTTTTTGGTAAGCTAAATTTTTATTTTTATTTTGGTAAGTCTATAAACATAAAATTACTTTAAAAGACTATGTGAAATGATAAGTGACTTGGGTATCGAAATGTAATTTTCAAGTAAACGTACCAGCTTTTATGAACATTGACCAACGATATAGCATGCGTTGGCTAAAGAAAATCGATTGAACAATGACAATTGAAATGAAATGTCAAATCCATCACATAATAATAGAAATTGCCTTATTGGATGGTTGTCGAGAACTTTTCAAAATGTCTATCCACATATATTAAGTTGATCAAGGTGGAATGAAGATTGTTTTGGTGGTGCCACATGACAAGTGAGGTTTTAACATTTTGACAACCCAATAATTAAGTGCCAAAGAAAATAGAGGAGGGATATGCTTACTACTAAAATTTTCTACTACCAACTTACTACCTATCTAATCATCATTGGATCAACATTTTCTCTTTTTTCAAAAACTTTTTAGCATTCTCTCTCTTTGATCCAATGATGATTAGATAGGTAGTAAGTTAGTATTAGAAAATTTTGATAGTAAGAATATCCTCCCTCAAGAAAATATATTTCAGCAGTTACCTTAGCACTTTTTTATGATCGTTAATTATTAGCAGTTTTAGATTAATGCATGACAAGTAATTTAGATGATGGTGCATTGTTGTACATTCATGCTACAAGTTTAAGTTTACTATTTGTGATACAAAGATATTGGTCCATCGAGTTGTTTTTAAGGGGTAAACCGTGACGGAGGGTTACTACTGATGAGTGAAGCTACACAAATCATAGCAACTCTGAATGACATTGTGAATCAATCCAAATGTAACAAATGATACATTTCATATCACTTAATTATATTAAAATAAAATACAAAGGATTGTGTTACTATCCGAAGATTAGAATCGTTCTATAGGAACGGTTTGTTTAGTTTTTTTTTTTAATTCCTATTTCTAATTTCTTGAATTACAATTAATCAATCTTTTAAAACTAAGAAAAGACTAAATGAAGCAAGGTATTTATCAGACTTGTAATAAACAAAATTAACAGAAATATCTAATCACAAACTCACTAATTATAAGGTATTAGAATTCTTGAATCATGGATTTTTCAAAGAAATACGCATTCCTGCATTTTACAACTGCTATGGCACTTTAATTTCAGAATTTGAACTACTATGGCTATTTTAGGTGAAACTTAGGAGTTCCAGTTTTAATCTTTAGAAGGATCCTTTCCCAAAGACTTCTAAATCTTCAAAAATCATATCAAAAACCTCATTGGGTTATCCCTAACCTCAAGGGTTCAATTAACAAGGAACATAACCTAGTTTCCCAATCATAGCTATGCTAAAATTATTCAACACCCATTCCCATGGTGTTCTTGAACATAAAATCAAAATCTTGCTAATTAAATGAGATTAAAGAACACATCACAGTTTTCAAAAATATACAGAATCATCTAATCATCTTGAATCCCAGAAAAAGAATTTAGAAACTCATACTAACAAATGAAATTTGCTAAATCTAAATTGAAATTAACATGCATTACAAAATATAAAGAAAACATTTTAGGAACAAACCAGTATTCCAGAAATGCAATATTCAGAAAATGGAAAATTAGACTAGGAAAATACAAAATCAAACTTGCATGTAGCTGAGTCTTGGATCCCTCCAAGAAAGGAGTTTCATGCTTGCTCTTGTTACCAGAACTCAAAAGAACAGAAGAAAACTTAAGAAAAGTTCAATAAAAGTGAAGTTTGAAAACTAAAAATCAAAATCCTATCCGTGTCCCTATTGACTCAAACTCCTATTTAACTAAAAACTAAAAAACTCCACACACAAAAAAATGCATTGTTGTCCATCCATATTTTTGTCCATCCAATGGTTCAGATTTGTTCTCACATCCAAAAAGGTGGTCCAAATATCACTTTTTCTTCAAGAAAAATGATGATTTAAGTGAGTAAGTCATCCCTTCAGCACATTTTCTCATTTTTTATCTTGTTGGGCTGAACTGGTGTTATTTGGCCCAATATCCTGCACTTGTAATCGTTCTTTAGCCCAAATGTTATAAAGATAAGTCCATTAAAATAAAATCAGTTGGTTTGGTGCTGAGTCCAAGGGTTTCGGGCTGTGAGTCTAAAGGGCTTGAGTTCGACTCTTGGTAAACACACTTTGTGCCTAGTGGAGAAACCCTTGCCCTCTCACTCCGCAAAAGGGGATTAGTCTCATCCTATGTGGGGTGGGGATACCCTTGAGTTTACTAAAAAAAAAAATAAAAAATTATTGCTAATAGTTACTTTGCAAATAATGCTATTTGAAAAAAAAAATTGTTTGTCCTTTTAAATGACATAACTTATGTCATTTCACTCTCATAAAGAGGTGGGGTCCCACACCTTTAATTTTCTTAGTCCATTCTCTTTCCCTTTATATATCTCTTTCTCTCATTTAAAATAACACAACTTTACATCCTTTAAATTTACACACACTTTTCCCTTTCAAAAAAATGCCATTTCGTTTATGCTCTACAAAACTGTCATTTACAATCCATCAAATCCAACCGCTCACCTATGATCAAAGTAACTGTTTGGGAGTAGATCCTTTTGGTATCTTATTTAATATGATTATGTCATATAAGGAAATTATAATCATACCAAGATAAATCACTAGCTATAAGCAAAGAGAGAAAAAAATCGAGCTAAATAATTATAAAATCTTCACCTTTAATTTATGTATGATTATAATTCCTCAATTATATTAAATAACATATAAAACGATCCATTTCCGTAACTGCTACGTACTTGGGCTAAGTCAATCTTCTTGAATCAACTAAGTGTTGGTTAAGTAATGCACGTGTCAACAAAGCTCTCCTGCTAATATGTCATTTGTCAAAATTTATTTCGCACTTCCATTTTTCAATAAACACGCCTAATCAGAAGCTTTTCAAAAACCTTTTAAATTTTTGTTTCATTACCTAACGGGTAAAGTGTATATTATTTTAAAGGAGGTAAATTTGTGTCATTTTAAGAAAAAAAAAGAGATAGATAAAGGAGGAGAGAGTTGACAAAAAAATAAAGGTGTGGGTCCCTCCTATTTATAAGAGTGAAAGGATGTAAGTTGTGTCATTTGAAAAATAAACATTTTTCCTTTACCTAACGCTACGTTTGGTTGATTTGATTTGCTTTTGCTATAGCGGTAAGTTGCGTGTGTTTATTAACATAAAAAAAAAATCAAAATTACTATTGGTTATAGCCGTCAAAACTGGCCAAAAAAAAATCAAAATTACTATTAATTATAGCCGTCAAAACGGGCCAGCCCGACCCGTTAGGCCCTCGCCCGCGCGGGCCATGGCCAAAAGCCCACAGGGCCAAAAAACTCGCATGGGCTAAAAAATCATATAATCCCATGGGTTAGGGCCAGCCCGTGGGCCAAAAATCTTTTTTTTCAACTTATAACTGCTATAAATTAACATAGACCCATCAATTAAATTTTCAATAACATAATGTAATTTATATATTCCACTCAGATTATTTCCAAAATTGCTTAATAGCTAATATAATCTTTCTACTCTACTCAAATGGCTTGCACCCCACAAACTTCATCACCATTGATTTTAAGAGAATTCAACAACAATCCATGCTTGCAATGTATCTTCAACCAGAACCTACAATGACGTCCACCGGTGTAGACTACAAAGACAGGCATAAAAGCAAACATGTTAATTCAGAGAAACAATTCTTCCATTCCACGATATCAATCAGTAATCATGCATTTTTCTTCCTTTGTCAAACTCATCAATCTGAAAAGGGTTTTCTTTTTATGACAATCAAATATTGAGGGATTGAAAATAAACTATTAAAGCCTTTTACTTTATTACCAAACATGTGTGTAATAAACTTATAAAAAAGGAAAAACTTAGCAAAAAAACTTTTAAGGTACTGAGATCAGACAGAGTATAAAAATATAAAAGAAGGCCAATAAATGGCGTAAGTTAACAATATTACCGTATAGGTCAAACCAAAACCAAAACCAAGAAAAATAGGTAAAATAAATTTGTATGATTAAAACACTTGCTTAAATGGGACCACCACTAAGCTATGGAGCAAAGCTTGTCATTTGCCTAATCCCAATATGGCTAAGCTGTTTGATGTTCACTGTTGTTTAAGCTCAAGTACACACATTTAAAGTGCAATAACAAATCGGAAACCAAAATATACAAATTTGGAAGACATTAACAACACAACCTCCAACTTTCTTTCTTTTTACGAGATTTATTTACAAACCAAAAGACGGTAAACGAACCCAAAGTTGTGGCACAAAAGAATGATTTCTATGACTAATCATTCATAATAAAGTTTCATACATATAATTACAAAACTTTTTTTTGAAATATTTCTCAAAATTGTCTATACCCACGAAATTTTTACACATTTTTATATGCATCCATTTCTTATCTATCTGGTACCCTACTTCAGTAAAGGGGCATATAAACATTGATCCTATGGGTTTCTTGCTATTTATCTTCCCCCTATAAATTTCCCTATGAAAGTATATCTTCAAAGTGGAGAAATGCATTATGTTGAAAAGGACAAAAGAACAATACGTATAATGACTAACATTTTTTGTTCTCTTGATTGTGACCCTGCTAACGCCAGTAACAGGTTTTAATCCCAACTTCAACATTACTTTTCAACTCTTCTTCTCACTTCTTCTCTTCTTTGAACCATCAGTGGCACCTGCATCTCAAAGGATAACAAAATAGATCAACGAATAACAAAGGGAAGGAGTACATGGATATGGTGTTGCAATTTAAGACATGTAATAAAAAGCAGATGTACATTGTATTTTCTCTAGATAAAGCTTTATATAACTATAGTCCTATAATTTGTAACATGGTTATTGATTTGCCAATATTGGCACTACAAAGCATATTTTTTTCTCTCATTTAAATAAAAAACTTAAAATTATATAAGAATCATAAGCATAAAAATATTACTGAATAGATTTAATATGTCAAGTTAATTGTCAATAAAAAGAATCCCTACCATTATAATGTTGGTTCTCAAAAGTTACAATTTTCAGATATAAATTGAACAATTATGTTATCAAGCATACACATTATGTGATTCTTCTACAGTAATTATAACCTTGACAACAGTATAATCTAGCTCATATCTACTTAGCAAGCCTAAGCAAACAAAATCCAATCAAACCTATTGTAACCTCTATGTTGAGTTGTAATGCAAGTGCTGAGTCGTAATTCAGTTGTGTTAGCTTAGGAATTAGGATGTTGTTAATCTGTTAGGAAATTAATTACAGTGGTTACAGAAAGTGTACCCTATATCCCGTCATATATACACAAAGCTACAAGCAACTTTTACTATACCTCTCAATTGGGAAATATCTAAGTTGCTATCTACTGGTATTGTTCAACAAACGAGGTTTCAAATTAGCTGATAAATCAATTTAAAACAAAAAAATAAAGAAAATAAGGAAAAAATTGAACTCGAATTTCGTCATTCTAAACCCCAACGCGAAACGAAACGAAAATAAAACACAAGAAAAAAAATAGAGGGAAAAAACTTACAAGATTTTGAGATTTTGAAGATGAGTGAGCTCTTTTGAGATCGATCCTGTCATCTTGTTGTTGTTTAACGTCTATATAATCGATTCAGAAGAGTGAGCGAAATTGAAAACAATTCACACAAACAAAAAAAAAATGCATAGATTGTGTTGAGAAATTAAGGTGCACAGAATCGAAAATGGAGAGTATTGAGAAAAAGATAGAAGATCTTGCGAAGGTGTTAGAACGCTCAAGAAATTGGATCAGAAATTGGGATTTAGGGATTAGAAAAATATCATTGGGCTGGCCCGTAGGGTTATTGGGCTAACCCAAAAGAGATGTGGGTTAGTAGGGCTAGGGTAAAAAATAACCCTACCAAATATGGGTTGGAAAAAAATGGGGCTACAAAGTGGGGTTGAGGGGCTGGCCCGCGGGCCCCAACCCTTTTTGAGAGGTCTACTTATGGATTCCTTACATCTAAGAGAAAATGACTATACTGAAATAAAAAGAGAAAGAAAACCTTGTCAAATCTTTTCTTTTTTCGGATTAAAAACGGCAAGATCTGGCGTGAACAGTAATTACAAGATTTTGATTTTAATATAATCACATTCAAAATAATTTACAATCTTACATTATAACCAAATCATACGATACTAACTATTTAAACATGACATATAGAGAAAAAAATATACTAGAACAAAAAAGGAAATTAATTAATATTAAGTATGTGTAACATAATATACTTATTCATAATAAAAAGGATGGCTAAAATAAAAATCTTAAAAAAAGTGGCTCACTAAATGGGCTATTTGACCCTTTTACCCTTCATTAATTAATTAATAATCATTTTACCCTTTATTCAAAATTATCTACCTATCTGCACCACTTTAATCGATTAACTTGAAGATTTAATCGATTAAATTGTCAAAATTGGCAAAAATGGTTGACTTGAAGATTTAATCGATTAAATCTTCGAATTAATCGATTAAATCCCCATCTTAATTGATTTAATCGATTAAAACTTATATTTCATCGATTAAATATCCCAAATGAGACTGAAAGCATTGATTCAATGAGATAAACACGATATTGGAGGTTATCTGAATTTTTAATTTTTAATTTTTGATTTAATGTAATAAGAGTTGATTGTATCCTATTAAATACAAAACGCAATCAACTCCTATTAATACAAATGCACAAAGTAAATATCCGGTCAAAGTTTCTACCAAAAAAAAAAAAAAAATTCGGTCAAAGTAAAAAACTAAAAATATTCAGTCAAAGACCAATTGAAAGGAAACCATGAACTTTTCAATTGATGTCAGAAATAAAAGCCCAAATTTCATGCATGAGGAGATTATTCCAGATTTTCTTTACATTATATATATATATATATTTTTAAAAATGATAAAATAAAGATATCAAAAGAAACAGAAAAAGAGAGAAATACAGAATGAAAAACAAATAAATAAAAAGGACGCAATATGCGGGACAAATTTTGTTTGTAAATACAGATATTTCAAATTAGTAAAACTTATGATTATGAAGGAAAAAAATAACGATACTGAAAAAAGAGAGAGAAAGAAATCCTTGTCAAATATACACGAACGAAAAAGGAAATTAATTAATAAATAATATACTTCCAATGGCATATATTGGTAATAAAAAAATCAAATATTATTTAAATATTAGCGTATTATGTAGGTTTCTTAATAGTAATAAATTTTTAAATGTATAAAAATAATAATTTTTAAACACCACCGTTGTATAATTGTATTTACAATTAAGTACACGCATGAAGAAGAAGTACCTACCTATCTATCTATCTATCTATATTATTCTAAAGTAAAACCGTTTATTGGAAACTTTTATGATGTGTCGCATTCTCTTTGAATCTGAGATTTGTATTCACACCAACAAAAATTTAAAAAGTTTCCTATTTTGATAGGCATTTGAAATTTGAATTTTGATAATTAAATAAATAAATACAAAATAAAAATATTATGTAAGTCCGAAAATGTATTAGTGGCAAACATCCAATTTAAATCCCACCTAATTCTTTCATTGGTAATTGATGAACGTAATAATTACTACTGTTGTACCCCATTGGAAACTGAAAGTAATTATTCAATGTTTTGAATGTCCCATTGTTATCATTTTTTAAATCCCACCTAAACCAGAGGCATTCTATCCCCATTGTTATCATTTTTACATGAACCCTCCATTTTTCTCTGGTCGAATTATTCATCTTCTTCAGCATCTTGCATTTTTTTCTTCTTCTTCTCATTCGCTGTTATTCCCTTCTTCTGCTTCCTGCTTTAGTCATGTTTTCAAAATATGATTTTATAAAAGATCTAAATTCCTCTAAGGATGATTAGAGGATTAAGGTTAGGGCCATTAGGACTTGGAAGGTCCCTAATTATGAGAAAAAGGAATTTGATGACAATCTAGAGATGATTCTGGCAGATGAACATGTATTATTATTATTATTATTTTTTTTTGCAAACTTATTTTTATATTTTTCTCTCTTTTTTCTTCTAATTTTTCGATTCTTCTTGCTAATTTATGTTTGAATTATGTAGGGTTCTACGATCCATGCCACTGTCAGAGGACTTTGCAAGTTAGAAAAAAATTATAGGAGGGGAAGCGTACTTTATTAGAAATTTTGGAGTTGGATTGAATGATGAAAGTTTCAAGGCAACTAGGCATGTTTATAAAATTTCTTTCAACTTGAGGACAGATGTTAAGGCCATTGTTGATGCTACCATACCTGTCAATTGTTTCAATTTTGTCAAGTTTGATTTTATTATGCAGCAAAAAATGATCTCTCCTTATTTATTGGGTAATATATTCTTTTGTTATTTTTTTAAATAATCTATTTACTTGAAAAAACTTATTTTCATTAATCTGAATTATTTTGTCTGTAGATGTCATTGGTTTACTGACTGGAACTAGCGAAGTTGGAGAGCATGATGTGTTTGGTAGGAAAGCAAAAAAAATTGTGTTGGAGCTTGACAACCTCAGGTATTTTTTTTTGTATCGATTTTGAACAACGTATGTGTAATTTATTTTATGTGTGGTAAATTGATGTCCGTAATGAGTTGTGTATATTTTTTTAAAAACCTCTGCGAAAAAAAGAGGTCACAAACTTGAATGCACATTGTGGGAGCATTATGTTGATAAAGCGCAGAGTTTTTTGGCAAATAATCAGGCTTCTCAGAATGTTATAATAGTTCATCTTGCAAAGTTGAAGGATTTTAGAGGTATTTTTCTTCATATTTAATTTTTTCTTTATTAAAAAATTTCAATAAATAATTTTTTTGTCTCTCTCCTTCTATTACTTTTTTTTTAACGGTAGCTCTTTCTGTTTTTTTTCTCTCTTTTAATTGTGTAGGTCAAAAGTCAATAACTAATACAAGATATACATCGCGTCTCATTATGGATTCGAATGTAACAAAAATTATTGAATTCAAGAAACAGTAAGAAATATTTTTTATGACCGTTGCAACTCTATTATTCAGTATAAGTTCTATTATGAAATTTGTGTATGTTTGGATTCGTAATTTATATGTTGCGTTTGTTTTCTTTTAGGCTTGGATATGTTTCAGCGGATTGTATTCGTGGATTGTCCCAGTTGTCTACTCAATCGACATATTCCTTTGAGAATGATTTTCTTAAAAATACAGAAAGAAAGTGTATTACTGATATTAAAATTTCCACCGAGGTGAATATTTGTGATTGGGATAAAGTTGTGCTATCTTTTTTAAATTATTTTTATTTATTTTTAATTGTCGTTAATGTTATATTTTTTTTCCAGGTTATGACGTGTAATGCTTACGGAAATATCAAAGAAATTGAGAGTAAATACAACTGGTGGTACAAATCCAGTAAGAAATGCCCGTATTCTATTTGTGAAGATTTTGAGAAATGGTTTTGTAAAAACTGCCAAAAACATTGGAGTGATTATAACCAAGGTGAGATATTTTGTCGAACAAATTATTTTGATTTTTAATGTTTTCTTATACTACGTAATTGACGCCGATAATAATAATTATTATATTATAGATTCAGTGTTCAAGTCAGAGTTGTTGATAACACCGATTCTGCATCGTTCATTCTCTTTGATAGAGATTGTGTTACTTTATTGGGTATGAGTGCTTCTGATTTGCGTGAATTGCAATACAAGAGGGTTGGTATTCTATTTTTGCCCAACGCTGTGTTCATCAACTGTTGTAATATTAATTAGTTCTAAATTCTGATATTTTTATTGGTTGGAATCTTATTCTTTTTTTTTTTTCATTTTTTCTAGGGTGCTGATTTGGAACATTATCCAAAAGAATTTGATGTTCTTATTGACAAGTCCATGCTGTTCAAGATTAATGTTAGAAATTTTTTTTTGACTCATACAGTGAGCCTAAATATCAAGTTTCTAAAGTTTGCACCGACGAAACTATTATGTCTTCCTTCATTAAGTCTACAACAGAATTAAATGTACTTTTTTGTTTTGTTTTGTGTGTGTCGCCTCTTTCATATAGTTGCCTTGCATACATTTTTCTTTTATATATTCTGTAACAGCCCGTTACGTACCGGTCTTGTTAACATTAATTATGATATTAAGCGCAGTTATAATCACAACAATTCATTTATAAAAATGCGAATAAACTTTTTTCGATTATTACGCGAATATTTAAAATCTAAAAAGCGTAATAATTAAAAGCTGTGATCGTAACTGAAAACACTAGCAGAAGACTTACTTAAAATATTTATACAATTTACTTTACTACATATAAGACACTAAGGGGTTCCCATAAACCCACTTAGCCAATTTCACACTTTTGCGTTTTCTACACATCCGAACAGGGTTCAGTTTCTAAATTACTGCGGATGCAAAGTAAAAATTCAATCCCTCATACCTTACTATATTTTTTTATTACAGAATTACCTTTCCAAAAAGCTATCACATGCTTGGTTCCGAACTCGTTTGCTCCGGTTATCGCCGTTTGAAGTTGGACAAGCAAAACTGCCAACCAACCCCAAAATAGCTCCAAACGTCCCTTACTCACAGAATTTTCTGCACTTAACTACTAGTCCAATATCCCTCAAAATTTTACACCATAAACTAGACACCTCAATCTTCGGTTTGATATATCATACACTTAATTTCACTAAGAAACGAAGTGGGAATAAATTTCCCAAAACATACCCGAAACTGACCCCATGTACAGGCCATAACAGGGCAGAAACTTCCCCCTACCTGTACAGGGCTGTGCACTTCACTAAAATTTTCAAGATTTTGACACAATGTAGGGGACATCACAAGCTTCAAAATGGCGTATGGCACGTCCCTATCGGACCTCTATGGAGGGAGATATGCTCTCCCGAAGTTCACTCAAAATTTGCCGATTCTACAGAAAATTCGCGAGAGTTTCCTTTGTTTTTGCAAAAATCCCCAAATTCATCACAAATGTACCTAAAATCCAGCAATAATCCAATGGGTGGCACACACAAGGACCAACAACGCCTTGGGGTACTTACAACCTAATCCAGTTTATACTTAATACATAAACAGTTCACTTTAAATCTTTAACTCGTTTCAATCACAAAAGTCCACTTACATGCAATTTCTCAACATAACATAAACCATAATTCTAATATCATTATACCACTATACTTCTCAATTACATATTACATATTACAATTCATGCTTTTCACTTACATCTTTCAACATAAAACCTAGAATGATAAACATGATAACACTTAAACAAAATCTACATGTTCATGGATAATTAATGACAACACTTCATGATCTTCCTATGGGCCTCTTGCCCGCCACTCCTTTGCTACTGCTACCTCCTGAAATAAATGCCCCGAGACGGGGTGAGATATACGAATATATCTCAGTAACCCAGAGGTTCTGGAGAAAACTCCGCCCAATGGTTCACTTCGATGTATATAAATAATATAAAACAATATCACTTAAAACGGGATATTGCAAGGGATTTAGAGAAACTGGGGAATATAGGGCTACAAATACGACAAGCGGGAATGGTAGCTACCAATACCACGCAATGTCCTCGGCTATAAGCCTATGGGTACTACCCCTGGCGTGTTCCAAGAACAACCCACCAAGGTACCCCTTCCAACCATATACACCCGAGACTACCTAGTGTGCTCCTATCCGGATAACACATCACGACCCTGGGTCAACTGGAACTCCCTCTCGGAGACCTATCCAGTGGCAGTCCGGAAACTTGCCCGAAGGCTAAACTATCAACTGGCCAGTGATCCGGTGCATATAGTACCCTCATAAATGCTAATGCATGCTCATGCTGTTCTACACTACTCATACACACTTCCTACCGTTGCCATCAACTAGCAAGGTGGAACACAAAAAAGGGGAATAAGCCCCAGTACCAAGAGGTTACCTTATACTTTTCCACTAAGCTCTGCAGCAGCTTAACTCACAGCTTGGTACACAAGGAATGCCTACATAGAGGACATATCCAATCACTTAAAAATTCAAACCACATGAAATTTTACAATTATACATGTGTTAACTCATTCACTTACCTCAATCCACTTGGTACAAAACCAAGGGCAGTCCACTGTTTCACTGTTCCGGGTTTTAAATCCACGTACGGCAACCTATACAACCATGTATAGCCGTTAGTTTCAGTCAAATTACGACAAAACGCGAAAACGTCAAAAATCCTCCCAACCCCTTGGACGGTTCGGCCATCATAGTGTTATTTTAAGATTTATTTTTTTTAAATTTCTTTTCTCATTTTATACACTTCCTTAGGTTACTAAAAGGATAGTTTAATCGCCGTTTTTCTGTTTTACGACTTTTACGCATCGTTTTGTGAAATATTTCACTCTATGTTCTTTTATGTCAATTACACCACTTATCATTTTACATTGATTCTTCCACTTGCCCACCACCACACAACCCCTCTAATTGCCTTTTTAACACATAACACATCACTCAAAATTTTCCAAAACATCCATTTCCCAATTTACCTCAAATGGCTGAATTCTCACTAGTTCATATCCAATGAATTTCCATCAATTTTAACCACTCCACACCTCATATCATCCTATTATATCATCATACAATCATACAACCACTCACCAATACACTCCTAACACATTTTCAAAGTTCAAAGTCTTGACACCTCAAAATTTTACTAAGTTAAAAATCAACATTTTTCACCAAAAATTTTCATAACACTTCTTGCTTTAATACATCATTCTAAGGCATTAACCTCTAATAGACATTTTCCATTTGAGCTCTCTAACACAACACATCACACAATCCCTCTTTAGGGTCCATAATCCAAATTCAAAAATCAACCAATGAAATGTTGAAATAACTCACCCAAATGCAAGGTATATGGCTCCTCTAAGCATACTCCACCATTGGAGCATGGAAAAGCTCCAAGAACACAAGAATCCTCAACAAAACCGCGGCTGTAATTGGGCTAGATCTCCTCCCACACGCGATTTCAAGGCTTGAAAGTGGTACCAATGTGTTTAGAAGGTGTTTTCCATCAAGATTCAAGACAAAAATCGTTGGATTCGGTGGAGAAATGGCTAAGTTATAATCCAAAGAAAACTTGCACCAAAAATGGTGGGGAGGGGCTGCCTTGCGCGCTTGAGGAGAGAGAGGAGGGAGGGGAGATGATGAATAGTGCCAAGGTGAGGTGGACTTAAGTGACTTTTAAGTGGGTGGGTCTCACGCGATTTAAAACTCATCCGAATTTCTCTCCGATTTCACTAAACGTCCATAAATTCAAAACTTATTCAGAAATTCTAATTTTTAACATTAACTAATGTCCTTTAATTATACTTGATTAGATGATTCGGAGTTTTCCGGTCATTCGGAGAAAACACTGTTTTACGCTATTGCGCGCGCCGTTGGCACGCTTCTCAAAACTGACTTAATCCCATCGAATATTTCCAGAAATCATATTTCCTAACTCTATAAACCATTTATAAATCATATTTGAAACCTAGAGCTCAAAATTCCACTGGCACGTTTTACGGTGTAATCGTATTGCGGTATTTTTACCCGCGAAAAATACTATTCACTGATATTTCTGAAACTTGCCTATCCACTCTATTTTTCGTTCTGAATCCATTTCCAGGCTTATTTTTATCATCTGAGACCTTCTACTCAGTTTTCATCTTCCTAGGGTTGCGTGTTGGCTAATTACCGTTTTGCCCTTTCTTTGTATTTTGGCCTATCCTTTGGGATTCTCACTAATCAATCACTTAATTACTCATTTAATACTTTAATTCCTTTTCTTCTACCAAACAATCGCAGGATGAAACTCTGTTTGATCAAGCTTTCGACAATGACATTGTTGCTGCTGAAAATGGAAGAGCTGCGGTAAGTCAAAATAAATTAACTTTAAATATTTTTTTTGCATTCTTATCAATCTTGATTTTCATCATCCCATACTAATTTTTTTTTCGTCAGGATGTTGCGAGTGCAGATCCTGTTAATGATTCTCTGTCTATGATGACACCGTCTGTCAATTCTAATGAATTTATAGACGAGATTGGTGAACGCTCTGTTGTCCATACAATTAAAAAAATTAAATTGGAGAAATTTTAAGTAATCATGCCAAACACTGTATAATAATTTTTGTAATGCACTTTACTGATATATTACCATTTTTTTATTGTGTAAGTTTTGATGCAGCGAATGAAGATAACTTGGCAGATGAATGAAGTCATTTTTCGAAAGGGGTAAATTTCGTTTTTGGACAGATTATTTTCGAAAAAATCTTTTGTATTTGGCTTTAGACTTTGCTGGTGTTATTATCATTGTTATGTTTTGTCTTTTAATTTATTTGGCTGTTTGGTTTTTTTCATCTTGGACGATTTAATTTTGAAGTATGCCTTTCATATTTTGTTGAACATCTTATATAGGATGAAATATCTTGAATTGTTTAATCCTATTTTTTTTGGCTAATATTTCTCTGATAACAATTTCTGTATGCATATTCATATATTTTATTACGTTTGTTTGGAAATTCACCGTAATTACTCATGAGTGTTCACAACAAATGAAACTTCACGAATGCTGCATTTGTGACTTATCGTTATATGACCTTTTATTGTAGAAAAGCATTCCTTATTGTAATATTGTATAAATAAATTTTTGAATTTAAATTCAACTAATGATTTTATACACCTCATGTATATATTTAAGGTTATGTATAATAAATAAATTAAATAACAAAATTATATAACTAAATTAAAAATATTAATTATACCATTAAACTTCTGTTACCATTATACAATCAGCGTTGGATATGGTATTTTTTTCAAAAAATTGGTGTCCCAACAAATGATGAATATTCTTATTTCATTAAGTAATCATTTTTTTTTTCAAAATGGTATTAATAATACTGAATTTTTAGCTGCTTAAATTAATCAAAAATTAAAAGATTTATTTTTACACCACTCATTAAAATTCTGTTACCAACAAAATTAAATACAATTTTTTTTAAAGAGCGTTAAATATGATATTTTTTTTCTTCAAAAAGTTGGTTTCCCAACAAATGATCAATATGCTTATTTCATTAAATAATTGCGATTTTTTATTTTCTAAATGCTATTATTAATACTGATTTTTTGGCTATTTTAAATAAACAAAAAATCTAACATTTATTTTATACCACTTCAGTGTCTGAATTTTTATATAAATTTGATTAATTTTGATTCAAATAAACGAAATACAAAATTTTATGCATTAACAAATATTTTTTTCAAAAAATAAAGATTCATAATGTTTCAGATAACAATGTAACAGTTGTAAGTAATGTTTAATTAATTATGGCTATAGATGTTGTTGAATTTAAATTCAACTAATGATTTTATACACCTCATGTATATATTTAAGATTCTGTATAATAAATAAATTAAATAACAAAATTATATAACCAAATTAAAATATTAATTATACCATTAAATTTCTGTTACCAACAAAAACAAATACATTTTTTTTAAATTCAAATATCGACTTATTGGAATAAATTAAACAATCAGCGTTGGATATGGTATTTTTTTCAAAAAATTGGTTTCCCTACAAATGATGAATATGCTTATTTCATTAAGTAATCACTTTTTTTTTTCAAAATGGTATTAATAATACTGAATTCTTAGCTGCGTAAATTAAACAAAAAATAAAAGATTTATTTTTATACCACTTATTAAAGTTCTGTTACCAACAAAATTAAATCCAATTTTTTTTAAAGAGCGTTAAATTTGGTATTTTTTTTCAAAAAGTTGGTTTCCTAACAAATGATGAATATGCTTATTCCATTAAATAATTGCTTTTGTTTTCTTTTCTAAATGCTATTAATAATACTAATTTTTTGGCTATTTAAAATAAACAAAAAATCTAAGATTTATTTTTATACCACTTCAGTGTCTGAATTTTTATATAAATTATATTAATTTTGATTCAAAAAATAAACAAAATACAAAATTTTATGCATTAACAAATATTTTTTTCAAAAAATAAAGATTCATAATGTATCAGATAACATTGTAACAGTTGAAAGTAATATTTAATTAATTATGGCTATAGATGTTGTTTGAAAGAAAAAAAACAAAAAAACAAAAAAAACATGGAAGAAGAACCTGGAAAGTCTAAAGTTGACGTTCCATCTCCATCTGTCTCATTCAGATTGTATATTTATTGATTTTTTTTTCTTTTCTGATAACCCCATTTGACTGATTACTTACTCCACCAACGCTTCGAATTTCTAAAACCGATATCTGAAAAATGAAAAAGGGCGGCGTTTCATTTTCCAAGTTATCTGCACATGGGTAATGATAACCCATAATTCCAGTGTACCGCCACCGCCAATCGTCTCTTCGTTTCTCTCAAATGTATTACTTCATTTCGCGGTGTTCATATGTATTATTCCATCTCAATTTATCAACAATATTTAATATCCAACAAAAAAACCAAGTTGCATGGCTGCTTCATCCTCAAACAAGCGCTTAAAAATGGAGATGATCAATGTTGTGTCGCTGTCAAGCCTCCTATCCGAAGTGATATTAGTAATATTTCGGAAGATTGCATCCCGTTCTTTGGATGACATAACTAGCATGAAGCTAACATGCAAGGACTTCCTCGAACTTGCAGAATCTGATGATGTATACGAAAGTGTCTCCTTTGAAAAGTTTGATGATGGTCCGTTGGAGTGGGTAATAGAAGCCAAACCATTCTTTCATCAACTTGAGGCAAGCAGTGAGGATGCCTTCAACCAAGCAAAAAATATTAAAGAGGAATCGAGTAAACTATTTCATCCAACGTTGTCGAGAGAGTGGGAATCCTAATGTGTTCTTTCGTGAGGGTGTTGTTAATTACTTTCGTGAATCTTCAACCCCAGAAACCATAAATATAGCCCTTGATCATATTAAGCAAGCATCACTAAAAGGTCACAAAGATGCTAGCTACCCATACTTAATGATACTGATGTAAGGGGTTGATGAAACTCAAAGGTCGGAGGGATTTGAAATTTTTCGTTTGTTGAATCAATCATGCTCTGTTTCTCTGTGCAGGTTTAATGTTCGACTTTTCGCTACAGGCCTGTGGGTGAGAAGAAAGTTCGTTTCTGAAGGGCCACCAATCTGCAAGCCAGACAAATGCCAATCGAACATATGGGAACACTTACAAGAAATACGTTGCTTTGCCACATTTATTTAACCACACTTCTGAAATGATGGGACGAGTAAAAGTATTCTCAAATTTACAACATTGTTTATTAAATGTAGCAAAATTATTTTATATTATTAAAAAAAATATTTAGGTGTGTTTTATACTTATACCAAAAGAACCGATCTATTTTTTCTGCTTCGATCCCTAAATCCCAAACTTAGGGAAAAATCTCTAACTTCTTATCTCTCTCAGGTGACTATTTCATCTTTCAAATTTATGCATCTTTCCCGATCTATGCATTTCTTCCATGTGAAACTTGTAACCTAGTTAAATCGTTGATAAATCCTCACCAACACTTTTTTTTCGAAATTTCTCACCATAACTCCCCGTTAATCTCACTCAAATTTCACTGGCATTGAAACCAGTGTTGAAGACAAAGACCACATTGTTCATCCACAAAGACGATAGGGACAAGCTCGTGTATTGGTAGCTGTCGTCTTCTTCATACAGGTAGGCTTACGCTTCCATTTTCTTCATATTAAATTTCAGCACATTGGTAGTTGTGTATTGGTTGATTAGTGATTAATATTAACGAATAAGAAGCTTCCTCAATTCAAATCGCTGGTGAATAATCATCTATTTTAACTCTTTTTTTTTCATTTTTTTATATTATATATTTTTTTATTTGTTTTAACGAATCAAGACTCTTGAATCTTGATGTCGAATTTTGTTATACTCATTGATGAGTGGTGGAAAGCATCATTAGCTTTTGAGTATTGTGGTCTCTTAGTTTTAGCCTACAACTGTCTAAATTAAGCTAATAAAAATCGTAAACATCATTATTGGTCATTATATAAGTTAAAAAAATTTGACACAAGTTGTGAAGGAACAAGAATTAAGAAGTAAAACAGATGCTATGTTAATTTTTATTTTTATTTAATTATTATATTATTACCTTTTTTTTAAGGGGTTGGGGGGTGGGGGGTTTAGATGTCACTTTTTTCAGACTAAATTGGTTCAATGCCTTTCTGCATTTTCTGAATTTTGTGACCTAATTGATGCTTTTGGCAATCAAGTAGCAACCAGCATGGTTCAGACTTGAGTAGTTATTTGCTTCTTTTATTTTCCTATTACTTTTTAGTTTTGAATTATTTGCTTGCTAAATAATCTTTAGTTTGTTGGTACACCTGGATTTGGATTTGGACTTTGATACAGATTTTTTGATTTTTGATTTTTTTTTCTTCAGATTCTATGGTTTATAAAAACTAATAACATCTTAAATATTAGAACTTTTCTTTAATTTGGACGATGAAAATTGACTTTTTGGTTATATCTATAAGTCCAAATCTTCACTTTGTTGGTTTGAATCATGAAATGAAGTTACAATATGATATCTAGTTTTGTACTTACAAGCTTTATTGTCTCAGCAATGCAATTTCTTTTTTTATAGAAAGAGGAGTTGTTCAAAGCAGCTGACAAGAATGGAGATGGTGTTGTGAGCATGGATGAGTTGGCTGCCTTCTTGCTTTTCAACAAGAAAAGTAATACAGAGACTAAAAGCTTTAATTTGTATGCCTATTGTTGTCTTTGCCATCAGTGCAAATATATATATATATTTTTATTTGTATAGCTATATCTTGTTTTGAGATTTGATGAGTTATAACTATGAATGCGATTGACTTACTCTGAATTTAGTAAGAAAGACTACAAGTAGGAATTTCTTTTTTCAAACTGTTTGATTATTATTTGCTTAGCTAAACTTTTGGTATTGCATGGAACCGTTAATGAATTGTTGTCCTATTTGTGGTGAGGTTCTTTAGATTTCTGACTAGTTGAACAAAATGATCCACTTAACTCTTGGTTTTGATGAAGGGACTGGAAATCAGGTGATGGCTAGAGGATTCTTAACAGATAAGCAAGTATCATATGGGTAAATTTCTGCAAATTATTGCTAATTGAGTCATTAAGAGTCAGGGCAAAAGAGAGAGCATGATCTTTATTGACTTAATGGATTATATTAGAGCTTCTTAGTGTCATATATGGACCATGCTTATGTATTTGTGATTGTATATCAAATAAAATATAAAATCACTTATTTATTTTTCTTTTTATTTAGGTGGTTCTTCAAATTGAGTGAGAGGTCCCATTTCAAATTAAGTGAAAAATAGGTATTGGCCTAATGGACGTAGGTATGATCTTTTTTTGTTCTAATAAGTTCTAAGCCACAACTAATGGACGCAGATATGATTTTAATTGAGGAGTTTTCTTTTCTTCATTTTTTAATTTGTTTCATCTTTCTTCAAATCTTCGTTCGCAGCAATCACGGTTTCTTCAAAGTTTTTGTCCTCTTTTTATTCTAGCATAGAACTTTTTCACCTTCATCTTTAAAACTTCATCCATGGAGGATCGATAAACCCTAGGAAAATCCAAGTGCCTTATGGTTCGATTTGAAGTCAAATCAAACCTGCAGGTACATATGTTATAATTTCTATTTCTCATTTTCTTGCGTCACCAGGTAACTTCCTCTTCCTCACTCTCTCTGTCTCTCCTTGATCTCTTATCTAATTTTGTTAACTAAACTATATAACCGCTTAATTGGACCTAAATTTTTTATTTTCTTATATAACTATTTTTTATTTTTTATTCACTACAGGGGAATAAGTGCAGTGGCTGTAATCACCACCGTGATTATAAGCTTGAACTTGGTTGCTATAACAGCTTTGTCAGATATTTTCTTTTTGCTATGTATTCATTTGGGCTTAGCTGCCATAGTTTCTACTGGCATTGGTGGACTTCGTAGACATCTATCATTTCCTGAACCCACTGGTAAGATCATATAATCTTGATTATATAGTGTGTGACAACATGCATCACTGATAGTGTTTGTTTGAAACAAGGAAAATCTTATATGATTTTTCAATAAAGTTTATTTAATGATCCTAGTGTAGCAGAGTGGATGTGGATAATCAACTTAAGTTTTTACTTCTTAAATAACTTTAAATCCAAATTTTTGGTGTAAGAATGGTATGATCTTAATATTATATAACTCAAAACCTCACCACTTCAGTCTCTTCTGCTTCCTCTGCTTTCTTAGCTCCCTCAACCTTCAATTCTAGGTACTTATTAGCTTAATCTCACTTCATTCTTTATTGTCAACATTTGGATCTTACCCACAATTTCTTTTTTACAATATCGGTTCAGTTCTTGTTCCCTTTTGCAATGTTTTTATTGAATAGTTAATCAAATCAAATTCTGGGTAGCCATTTCCATCCTGTTTAGTCATCTAGTAGATTGTGCATTGGAAGGGTGGCTGTAGTGGTATATTCTTGAAAAAGAGCATGGAAGTTGCTTCATTGAATCAAATATTTTAGATCTAATTTTGAAGTTAGATAATATCTTTTCCTTTTCGTTTTGAAGCCTACAAGACAAAGGTCTCTCGCAATGCAAATATGGCTAAACTTCAAGCTGGCTATCTCTTTCCAGAGGTATGTAACGTTGCTTGATCTTTAGGAGTTAGAGCCATACATTCAACATTAGCAGAGGATGCCTTTGGTCAACAGTTAATCATACAATTTTCAAATGAAAAGATTGTAATTTATTGTTGTGAAGTATCCATAATGGAAATGAGATTTTCTACAAAGCATTTTACTCTTGAAATTTGCTTATCCTATCTACCTCAATAATAAGATAGAATTAGAGAAATATGTGTCAAAATATTTATTCATTCTTTGTATATGAACTATGTAATGAATCTGTGTATCCTTCTCTCTCTTACGCACCCTGCAACTTTGGGGTCGATTCTTTTTATATGATGTGAATCTAATTTTCTGCCTTTTCACTCACCTAGTTTTGTTTTTAAATTTTATTACAAAAAAAGGTTGCTAGAAGAAGGTCTGCACATTTGCTGAAGTACCCTGATGCAAAAGTATTGGTGTAATAATGGTATGATCTTAAAATATCTAATCCTCTGTTACTCTCTGAAAATAATTATTGGAGATTCCATTATTTTCCTCATCTCTTTAATGGTTTAGTTGTATTCATAATTATACATATCCCTCAACCCATTTGGCTATAGATTTGATTAGAGGTTAACTAACTAGGAAATATAATTTTAAAATTAAAGTTAAGCCATTTTCCTCATCTCTGCAGTCTTGCATCTGGGAAAAGCATTCTTTATAAGCAGCCCAACTCACTTCTACAGCAGTTTCACCGGATGAGTTGTTGCACAACTTTGTCTTTTCTCCCGTTGAAGAGATGGTCGGAGACCCTTCTTACTTGGTTACGAGATAAGTTCACGCAAATCGTCAATTTGATACAAATTACATTCGACTTCTCTATATGTAAAAATAGTAACTGCCTTTGGTGCCATTGGATTCAATAACCCTTATTTTGGTTATTTATTCAACAGTTATTAAAGACCCATAATGCTGAAATTAAATAACAGTGGTGCAAAGCAATATTATAGGAGAAATATATGATTTTGTTTATATGGAAGTACTCAGAAGATCGCAGCTAGTTAATTTTGGAAAGGGGTATTTTTATTTTTTATTTTTTGGGTAGAGTGGCATATTAACACAAAATAAAAATGTATTTTTTTTATTTTCTCCCTACCAATTAGCCACATTTATAATGTGGCTAATTTCAAAATAATCGTGGCCAAAATAATGCTACCACACTCATGACAGCAGTAGCAAAACGAGAAGAAAAATGTGGCAAAATAAATGCCACGCCAAGATTAGCCACATTTGGCAGAAGTGTGGTAGTTTGTTTTACCACGTTTTTTGTTAACGTTTGCCACATTTTTGAATGTGGCTAAATGAAGAATTTTTTTGTAGTGGAAGATGAACTCTCTTCGTGGGATCATTGTGGAGTCAGCACAATGATGAAGATGTGTGAGTTTTGCAAGGCGGACTTCGAAATTTACCTATTTCGTTTAATGATCATGGTTTAAGTCAATTGAAGGAGATGATTATAGACCATGTTTTGCAATGCAGTCTGCAGTGTTTGAATTTTTGAAATTGATCTGCATATTTTCGATTCCTTTTGGTGTATTTCTGGTCTGTAATTTGTGGATATTTAAGTTTAGTTTTTATGTTGTTAATTTCTATTCTCTGTTTATCTTCAATTAGTATTGTGATTTGAATGTCTGGAATTTTCTCCATAATTTGATTAGTGTTTTCGAGTATTAAAAAAAACAAATAAAGGGGGCCATCGCAGAGATTTAATTGACAAAAACTATTTTTATATAAAGTTGTTATACTTAGTAATTGAGAAACTAATTGAATAATCAAAATATTTTGATAGATCATGTGAAATAAATAAAGTGAGCTTTTACTCTTCTTTTTTTATGGTAAACGAATAACTACAGATGTTGTGAATACATTCAAATAGCCTCTAACCAATGTCATCATAATATATTGGTCAGTTTATAAACAATAATAATGCTCCTAATTAATATTCAGATTTGTATACATAAAATTTTAATTTTTTTTTGTTAAAATATTAATGGCGTTATCATATACGAAATGGTCTAAAACAGAATGATTCCATATATGAAGTATGATCTTAATAAGTATTAATAAAAATACAGTTATATTGATAATCAAATATAAAACAATTGAATTACGTTAAAGAACTCACATCATAATATATTGGTCAGTTTATAAACACTAATAGTGCTCCTAAGTAATATATGGAATTGTATACATAATATTTTAATTATTATTTTTTGTTAAAATATTAATGACATTTTCATATATGTAATGGTCGAAAACAAAATGATTCCATATATGAAGTATGATCTTTATAAGTATTAATAGAAATACAGTTATATTGATAATCAAATAATTAAGATATTGAATTACGTTAAACAACTAACATCTTAATATAATTTTCTTTAAATAATAATCTATTCATCAGTCCTAAAAACAAAGATCTTAAAATTTTTGTTGGGTAATATATGTAAGAAGATTAACAAATCCTTTTTTGTTAATTAGTGTGCTTTAATTACATGAATTTGGTTTTTTTTCTCAATAAATCATTACTTCTTTTCATAAAATAGTATTCACAATATATAAAACGCATTAAAAAATATAATTAATTAATAATTTCTTACTTTTTCAGATATCATTTTATTATATTTAGTGTTTAATTAGTAAATATTTTATGTACTATTTTAAAATGAATTAAAAAAAACAAAATTCTATCCAGGTTTGTTTTAAGTATATGACAATCTTTTCATATTTCTTATAAGAATACAAAGCATTTACATTGAAAACATCAATTGGCTTGAAGCATACTTTTTCTTTTTGGTGTATCATCATTAGAATTGTTTGGTAGACATTTATAGAGTACAACGATGAGTTATTGAGTAGAGAAAAAAGCAACCTCGATTATCCTGATGCTGAAGCAAGAGAAGAGGTGTTACAGTAGTTGCATTTCACGTTGAGACTGATAGGAGAGAAAAGATGCTATAGGAGAAACATCATATTGATTCTTAAGCATCCTCTTTCTTTGTGCTCCAGCATTGTCTTCATAACTTTCTTCCAAATTGCAAATGTCAACGCGGAAGAGAAGCAACACTGGACTTTCGAAATCTTCCTGTTATAATTTTCCTGAACAATTTAATCCATCGTTTGAATCCGCTGTAGAAAATCAGACTCCAGAATTTGCTTCTTCCGTTCGCAGGTTTATTTATTTATTATTATTGAATATATATTCGAATTTGGTCAATCTTTCTTTGATTTTATTGAGAATGATTAATGATTCCATCTCTGTTATTAAGTGTTTTTAACCCAAACCGTTGTTATGGAGTACTCCCTGTGCAAAATGGGTCAACTTCCAAAAGACAGGTTTTTAGTGATATTACAAATGGTATGTTATTGGATTTCACATGTTTAGCAGTTTCTTTGTATAATATAGATAGATGTGTCACTTTGTTACTTTAATTTCATTTAAAGTTTTTTTAATTTACATTTTGCTATACTTTATGAACTGCAGCAACTCCTTTGCAAAATACAAACAGCACATCAAGGTCCAATGGTATCAGCTATGATTGGGGGTAAGGCTTATTCTTTGTAACGAAAATTTTCTATTAATAAAACGTTATGTAATTTGGGAATTAATAAAGGAAATTTTATATTTTATTTGTTATTCTGAATAGATTGTATGAATTTCTACATACGCAAGCAAAATCAACGGTTACACAAACATTTGAGCATGAAGTTAATGGTTCATGTCCAAGTCAAGGTAATGATGTTATTAAATCAAATGTTGTTTTAATACTATTTCCTAACATATTCTGCTTCATTGAATATATGGTAGTATTTTCATAATACAATATATTTACAATATTCTTTATTTTTTATCAATTTTATAGACAGCAAAAATGTTAGGCAGAGACGCAAAAGCATAATGGATCGGAAGAAAAATTCTAAGCAATTTGTCAAGTCCCTAAATATCAGTAAAATGAGTGATTTAACCAGTAAGTTATCAACGTCTGTAAAAACATCTTTGTAGTATACTATTTTAAAATGAATTAAAAAAATCAAAATTCTATCCAGGTTTGTTTTAAGTATATGACAATCTTTTCATATTCCTTATAAGAATACAAAGCATTTACATTGAAAACATCAATTGGCTTGAAGCATACTTTAACTTTTTGGTGTATCATCATTAGAATTGTTTGGTAGACATTTATAGAGTACAGCGATGAGTTATTGAGTAGAGAACAAAGCAACCTCGATTATCCTGATGCTGAAGCAAGAGAAGAGGTGGTACATTAGTTGCATTTCACGTCGAGATTGATAGGAGAGAAAAGATGCTATAGGAGAAACATCATATTGATTCTTAAGCATCCTCTTTCTTTGTGCTCCAGCATTGTCTTCATAACTTTCTTCCAAATTGCAAATGTCGACGCGGAAGAGAAGCAACACTGGACTTTCGAAATCTTCCTGTTATAATTCTCCTGAACAATTTAATCCATCCTTTGAATCCGCTGTAGAAAATCAGACTCCAGAATTTGCTTCTTCCATTCGCATGTTTTTTTATTTATTATTATTGAATATATATTCGAATTTGGTCAATCTTTCTTTGATTTTATTGAGAATGATTAATGATTCCATATCTGTTATTAAGTGTTTTTAACCCAAACCGTTGTTATTGGATTTCACATGTTTAGCAGTTTCTTTGTATAATATAGATAGATGTGTCACTTTGTTACTTTAATTTCATTTAAAGTTTTTTTAATTTACATTTTGCTATATTTTATGAACTGCAGCAACTCCTTTGCAAAATACAAACAGCACATCAAGGTCCAATGGTATCAGCTATGATAAGGGGTAAGGTTTATTCTTTGTAACGAAAATTTTCTATTAATAAAACGTTATTTAATTTGGGAATTCATAAAGGAAATTTTATATTTTATTTGTTATTCTGAATAGATTGTATGAATTTCTACATACGCAAGCAAAATCAACGGTTACACAAACATTTGAGCATGAAGTTAGTGGTTCATGTCCAAGTCAATGTAATGATGTTATTAAATCAAATGTTGTTTTAATACTATTTCCTAACATATTCTGCTTCATTGAATATATGGTAGTATTTTCATAATACAATATATTTACAATATTCTTTATTTTTTATCAATTTTATAGACAACAAAAATGCTAGGCAGAGACGCAAAAGCATAATGGATCGGAAGAAAAATTCTAAGCAATTTGTCAAGTCCCTAAATATCAGTAAAATGAGTGATTTAACGAGTAAGTTATCAACGTCTGTAAAAACATCTTTGTAGTATACTATTATTTTAAAATTTTTATATAGCATTCGTATTTTTACAATATAAGAATTATTATCACTATTCTGATATAATTGTTGTGATAGGAATTGATATGACAAATTATGAATCAATGCGTTCAACTGATGGGCCTCCCATATGTGCAGAGAACTCTATATCACAGTATGGTGATACAAAATTAAACTTTTTTATATTCAGTTATATATATATATATATATATATATATATATATATATATTAAATATGTTTTATAAGGTTGATTCTTGTTCTCATATTTTTTAATTTTTTTATATAAGGATGGAAATCTCTTCTCCAACTGATTATTGTCCATGATTAATTTCAGGTGATTTGTTTTCATTTTTCAAATTTAATCTGCCTATTATGATATTCTTTGTAACATATTTTCTGCATTAATGCATTTGTTTAGATTATTGGGATGTGGGTGATCCCACTTATGTTTGTAAACATTGTGGAGCACTAATGTGGTACGAAGAGAGAATTAAGAAAGATCGTAAGGCTACCGTTCCTGAGTTTAGCATGTGTTGCGCCAATGGAAAAGTTAAACTTCCTTTGTTAAAATAAGCTTCTGAAACGTTGCTTGAACTGCATGATAATTCAAGTATAAGGAGCCGCCATTTTTTACAAAATATCCGTATGTATAACATGCTTTTCTCCTTCACATCCTTTAGGGGAAAAGTTGACGGGTCAGTAAATGATGGTTCAGGTCCTTACTGTTTTAGAGTTGGAGGACACGTTTATCATGCAATGGGCAGCCTTCTTCCCTTTGATTTTCATACTCCAAAATTTGCTCAACTTTATATATATGATACTGAAAATGAAACTGATAATTTTTAAGTACTCATTTCATATTTTGTCGAACATCTTATATATGTGTAATGTTTTGACTAATTGTTTATGTGATAACAAGTCCCGTACCTATAGTTATATAAGTTAATAATTTTTATTAAACGTCAATTCATTTAGAAGGATGCGACAAGATTCGGTCGACAACCGACTAAATTTTTTTCCCTCCGTGCAGCGCACGGGTAAATAACTAGTACGATTATCAGATTAAACCTCTTCAATCCAACAATCAATAAAATTCATCGGATAGCATGATCAATTTTCCGATACGATCATTTATTATCAGATATTATTGTATCTATTTTTTTTTCCTCTTCAACAATTAGCTGGGTCAAATAATCAAATCAAATCTTGTAGGGTATTAGGGAAACTAAATCTACTCAAAGATTAACTCAAAAAAATAAGAATATAAAAATATTCGACGTGCACCCTCTCCCGCATTGTACTACGCTCTTTTCAAACACCTAAACATGCTGATTGAAGGCACTCTTTGTAAAACTATTTGTGTCTCATATGTAATGTGTGTTAATTGGTTTAATTAATAATAAAATAGGCTTTATGGCAATTGACTTTTCGCATTAATGGTAATTGACGTTTTGCATTATGGTAACGTTTCGCATTAAAAGGTAATTGACGTTTTGAAGTTTTGCATTATGGTAACGTTTTGCATTAATGGTAATTGACGTTTTGCATTAATGGTAATTGACATTTTAACATTTTGCATTATGGTGACGTTTTGCATTAATGGTAATTGACATTTCGCATTAATGGTAATTGACGTTTTGACGTTTCGCATTAATGGTAATTGGCATTTCGCATTATGGTAACATTTTGCATTAATGGTAATTGACGTTTCGTATTAATGGTAATTGACGTTTTTGACATTTTGCATTATGGTGACGTTTTGCATTAATGGTAATTGACGTTTCGCATTAATGGTAATTGACGTTTTGACGTTTCGCATTAATGGAAAGTTACAAGAAGTTATTTGAAAATCCGTAACTGGTGACATGGTTCAGTTATATAAAGAGAAAAATTGTGAGTCTCTAATTATGATTATCTCTCAGAATTCTCTCCTTCATGTTCTGCCAATAAAAGTTGTATCAGATCCCTGTCATAGACGATACAAGAAAAGCAGAGGGTAAAGACTCTGAGAAACGATCTTCCATCATCAAAGTTCTTTCGCACAAATAGAGAAAGGTACACTCTTATGTGAAAATCATGATCTCTAAAGATCTTGTATCATGTTCTTGAATGTAGAATATTGAATATGAATTATTGAATCGCTGATGAATTACTTACACTCTTAGGAGAGTGAATAATAGCCTGAGGATAGGACCACTGTTTGAAGTTCTGACCGATAATATAAAACAAGGAATCAAATCCTCGTTGGCCTTTCACGAGATTATGTTAGTGATCAAACCCAGCAACGAGCGAGACTGATGAAATCAGTGTTTTCTTTTCTTTTCTTTTCTTGCGAACAGAGCATGAATATTATTTATGAATTTCTTGGGTCAATTTCTTCGTATGTTTTGTACTTTTCTGTTTTCTTTTAGGTAATTTGTTGGGTTCTTTGCTTTCTTGGATTACACAATTGGTCTATAGTTGTTAAGCTAATAATCTATAAATCTTTTAAAGTTTTTATGGGCTCTCTGTTATTGTGTTTTGTATATTTGTTTACAACTCTTCGATGTCCTGTTGTCAATTTATGGTTACCAAGGGATATGTTTCCACGATGAAAACCCTTCTGATTGTTGGCTTCATGATTGAATTACCCATTCACGGTTTGCTTTGATTGTCTCGAGCCTTGTTTGGCCGTTCATGCAAGTGTTGAGTTTTGGCACTGTTTATGATAAAACATTACGAGGATTCAATGTTATTTTCATGTCTCAGTATTTCCCTTTATTATCGTTTGCATTTCTTTTACTACTACTTTATGTATAACATGAATGCGGTGATCTTTTCATCTGAAATCTCTAGTTAAAGAAATTGAAACATTAATTTTTTTATTTACTTTATTTTTAGATTAGAAGTATGGAAGATGGTTTTTTGGGCTCATGGCACCAAGGGATAGTTATCAACTGTGTGAAGCGGAAGCGTCGTGTTAGATATGACAACTTTTTATATGAAGCTGGATTAAATCATCTTGTGGATGTGGTAGAGGTTTCACCCGTTTTGGATGGTGGTAGTTCTTCTTCTTTTTCTCCTGCAGATGGTTGCAATGAGCATGGGCTCATTAGAGCATTGCCTCCTCTGATTGAAATGGGGGTATGGGACCTTCCATTTGGTCTATGTGTTGATGCATTTTATGAGGAAGCTCGGAGGGAAGGTGTTATATTTGATCACTGTAATGGAATGGAGGAAAGGAGCATATTCTTCCCAGATTTGGGTGATGAACTGAAGATTGGAATTGATCAATTGAGGATCACTCAAGATCGGAATGAAGCTACTGAGAATTGGGAGCCACGAGGGAAGTGGATGTTTCTTGAAGTGATTGAGGAGTGTGAGCAGTTTTCCTATATTGCAATTTCATTTAAGCAAATTTGGTTTGATTTAAGGAATAGTAAGGAATTTGATAAAATAAGGGACTGGACTTGTAATGTGAAAGACTTGTGGAGAGACCTTGTAAGGGAGATAGTTGGTGATTACTTTACTCGCACGGTAGAAGAAGTTTGCAAAGTCTTTTACCTTTCGGGTGATTTCTTGAAAGAAACACTAGAGCTGGAGTCAGTTGAACATACTGATATTGTTCATTATGATGCTAGTCTTAGTAATGTACTTGGTTCTAAAATTGGAATATATGATTGCCCTATGGAAAGTGGTGACTCTACGAACTTGCTAGATACTGATCAAAACGGTGGTGGCATCGCTTTCATTCAAGAGAAATATGATACAAATCCTTTGGTGGATGGTGCATCTGAGAAAGAAATTGTGTTGGTAGAAGAACCTAAGTCTCAAAAGGAAATTTCCTGCTATAATGAAAGAAGTGAAAAACGTAGACGCTCTCCGTCCATATATTGGCAACCTTTGGTGCTATCTGAAGTTGAATTTTGTCCTGAAGTTATTAATCAATATGCAGTCGGATGTGAGAGAAAGATGTCTAGGGAAGGTTTGACGACAAAAGTAAGAAAACATCTAGCATATCTTGGATGGAAAATTGAGTGGACTATACACAAAAATTATCCTGGGCAAAGACGATACAGGTACAAGTCACCAAATACACAAGACAAGAAGGTTTACTATTCAATTCCTCAAGTTTGTAGTCATCTGAAAAAAGAGTCTAACATGAATTCTGTGCTTTGCCAAAATGACCAGAGCAGGATGCATTTTACAGTTGACAATAATCTTTCAAATCTAGCTATTTATCATCCGATAAGGGCATCCTCTCCTATCAAAGTTGTAGCTGAATCACATACTCCAGATGGTTTACCAATTGGGAATACAAATCATAAACGCACCACGAAATTAAAGGCCTGCCCACCAAAGCACAAGAGGAATGGATTACCTACAAGGGTGCAGAACGTAAATTCCCCTTGTCTATCACATCAAGATGTTTTGTCTTGGTTAATAGATAGCAACATGGTATTGCCAAGATGTAAGGTCTACTATCGGGGAAAAGGAGGCAAGAACACTCACGACATTGAAGGGAGGGTAACTCTTGATGGAATCAAGTGTAGTTGTTGTCACAATGTATATAGACCTAGTGGCTTTGCAATTCATGCTAGTGGCTCTTATGACTGCAGGCCTTGTGCTAGTATCTTTTTGAGGGATGGTAGGTCACTCTTGGATTGCATGATACAACTAATGCATAAAGATTGGGCAAAGGAAGCTTTGGAAAAACAATGCAATGATTTGTGTCAAGGTGAAAATGACAATTGTTCTGTTTGTCATGATGATGGTGAACTTATTTTATGTGACAAATGTCTGTCTGCATTTCATATGAGTGTCTTGGTTTGGAGGTATATTAACTGCTTTCCTTCTCAATCATGTCATATTAAATGTTATCTTGTGGTTACTTCAATTCTGTACTTTCAAACCAATAACTTGGTCTTGGTTCCGCTTATGTAGGATATCCCTGAAGGTGACTGGTTTTGTCCATCATGTCGTTGCGGGATTTGTAGCCAAATCAAAATCCAAGGGACTGAAGATGGAGATTTTCTTACTTGCATTCAATGTGAACATAAGTGTAAGCTGATAATTCCTTTTTTGTGCATTAATGCATATGTTGATGAATATTGTAATGCTTATGGTGTCATATTTGTCAACCCTATGTAGATCACATTGGATGCCTGAGAAAGAGAGCAGGAGATAAATCAAGAATATATTTGAAAAATTGGTTATGTGGAGAAGAGTGTGAACAGGTACATTATATCCACCTCCCTTTTTTCTTCTATCTATGTTTGCGAAAAATTTAATCATAATTTTTCCTGAAGAATTGAGATTTCGGCCTTTTCTTGGATTTATTAAGATTTTAGATTCCTGGAAAGCATTACTTTACCATTTTTTATCACAACAATATTAAATTGTTGACCATTATTTCCTCTTATGTACATGAGGTTTAATAGAATTAATGCTTTCTAGTTTAGGAATGAACTCTTTATTCAGATCATGCTTGCTTTCAATTATGGTTCTCAATTAATAGATAATTAGCTAGTCAACAATGCGTGAATTTGATGATGGGTAAAGGTTAAAGTTTAATGCCAAAGGGACATTTAAGGCTGTGTGTGATCAGTATACACTGCTACAAATATTGTTAGGACATTGGTTACACTCAATATTTATTTGTGTATATTGTTTTGCAGATATATGCATGCATTCATCAACTATTAGGAAAACCAATTTTAGTGGGTGCCGACAACCTAACTTGGACAATGGTGAAGTGTGTCAACTCTGAGAGTTGTGATGTTGGTGGTACTAAAATTGACTTGTTGGAAGAGAGTTACAACAAACTCAATGTTGCACTTTCAGTGATGCATGAATGTTTTGAGCCCTTAGGCTTTGTTTGGGAGTTGGTTTTAGGAGGGGAAGGAAAGGAAAGTGAGGGTTTTAATAAGCCCTCCCCTTGTTTGTGAGTTTAAAAAAAGGAGGGGAAGGAATTGAGGGTTTTTACTAAATCCTCCAAAACCCTCCTTCTTCCTAAAATTAAAGTTCCCCCAATTTGGGGGGTTTGAGGAGGGAAATATTAAAAATTACTTATCTACCCTTAGCATTAAAAAGTAAAAAATACATAAATGTGAATCATTGTTAAACGTGACATTATTAGAAAAGTCTCAAATACCAACAAAATTTATCGATAAAAAATATTTCGTCAAAAATAGTGAAGAAATTTTTGATGAAAATCACATACGTCAAAAAAATCTCGTCAAAACTAAAGACGAAACAAGATTTTGTCATAATCACTGACATAATTTTTTTACGGGAAAGAATTCAGTCAAAACTATTGACGAATCTAAATTCCGTTGAAACTTTCAACGAAAATATTTTCGTCCAAAATTTGACAAAACACATCTCTACCGAAAAGTTTCGACGTAAAACAATTACGTCTAAATTTTTTACGGAAAATATTTCCATCAAAATTTGAGACTAAAAACATTTATGCAAAAAAATTTGACAAATTTTTTTGTCAAAATTCTTTACAGAATCTAAATTTCGTCAAAATATTTCATAAAAAAACATATTCATCGAATTTTTTGACGAAAAATATTTCCATCAAAATTTTCAATGCAACACATTTCCATCGAAAACTTTTGCTGGAAAAAAATTACATCAAAATTCTTTACAGAATTTACATTCCGTCAAAAGTTTTCGACGAAAATATTTTTGCTAAACTTTTTGACAAAAACTTTCAGATGAATATTTAAGGAAACACATTTTCATTGAAAATTTTCGATGGAAAATATTTCCGTCAAAAGTTTTGATAAAAAATATTTCCATTAAAATTTTCAACGGAACACATTTATGTCAAAAAATCTCAACAGAAAATTTTTCCGTAAATAAACTTGACGAAAAATATTTCGATTAAAATGTTTGACGGAAAAAATATTCTGTCAAAATTCTTTACAGAATATAAATTTCGTCGAAAGTTTCGAATGAAACATTTCCCTCAAAATATTTGACAAAACAATTTTCGACAAGATTTTCTTCAGAATACATTTCTATCGAAATTTTGAACGAAAAACATTTCGTCAAAATTTTTGACGAAATATTTTTTTTCGTTTAAAGCATTTCATGGAGGAAATCATTTTCGTCAAAACTTTTGCCATAAATTAAATTTCGATAGAAAATTTATTTTTGTAAAAATTTTCATGTGAGAAAATTTTCCGTCGCTTTTCGACGAAGAGTATTCTGACGAAAAAAAATTTGTGACAATTTTCGTAGCTTGCAGCGTAGAAATTTCATAAGAAATATTATCTTTTTTAATATTGTGAAAAATACATAAATAATTTTGTTAGAAATTTTAAATTTAATTTAGTTTGTAAAATATAATAATTATATTAATTTTAAAAATGGGTATAATGGTAAAAATATCTTATTAACCCTCCATTTCCCCCTTGCCATTTTTTAACTCCCAAACAAGGGGAGGGAATACCCTCCAATTTCCTTCCTTTCCTTCCCCTCCCTCCCCCTTGAATCCCCTTCCTTTCCTTCCCCTCCAAACTCCCAAACAAAGCCTTAAAGAACCCTTACTCTAACAGAAATCTCATGGATGACGTTATATTCGGTAGAAGGTCAGAAATTCTTATCCTTCAATTCATATTCATAATATATTTTTAGAATTCTTAGCATATTGTGTTTGTGTCACACTCATTATTCATGCTTAAAACCTCTTATCTTCATAATTTAAATGATGCTTGGAGTATTGTTGGAAGAGTAAAGCAAGGGATTTTGGTATTTTGTTTGAAAGATGGTTCTAGTGGGGAAATTCTTTGTATTCCTGTGCTCATTTGTTTTCAATGTCAAAGGATTTTTTTCTGGGGATTGGTAATCTTGGTAGGTGATTCATAGATTTGGGGATTTTTTACATTTAAAATGAAAAGATCATGCGCAATCTTCACTCATTTAACATTCATACCAATTACTAACGAATTTGTTTACAAGTATAAATTATCATATGTGATCATAATACCTTTCTCTAAGTTGTGTTGCATTATTGGTATATTCTCTGAGGCAATGCCTGATATTTGTACTTTGGAACTTTGTAGGTCGGAGCTTAATCGATCAAATTTCCAGGGTTTCTATGTTGTAATTATGGAGAGAAATGAAGAAATTGTTAGTGTGGCAACTGTTAGGTGAGTATAGGATATGCTACTAATAAGTATCTAGTAGATCATGTAATTGCATTTCCTGTTTTGGCTGCAATTTTTTATTCCTAGACATTTCATGATATATTGACTTGCCATTTAATTTTCTAGGATATTTGGACGAAAGGTAGCAGAAGTACCTCTCGTAGCTACCAGATTTATGTATCGTGGACTTGGAATGTGTCGCATTTTAATGGATGAGCTTGAAAAGGTAATATATAAAACACACAAATTTATGTATGAACACATTGATTTCTTGAAAAATTACAAAAAAATATATATTTCCTACTTAATTAATTCTATCATATATATTGCAATTTCTTTTTGGGCAATCACTTAGCTGCTTAGCACCCTACTTCGTAAAGCATGGTAGGACTAAAGTAGTGAACGATTTTTCCTTTTTGAGTCATTTGAACACTCCAATCTCTATTAAAAATTTAGGTTTGATCACTATGCATATAATAGTTTTAACTTCGTCCATATTGTATATCATCATTATAGAATTGTGAGATTGCCATACCATATAGTCATTGAAGTTGAAAATGTTTGTATTCAGTTCTGATATAGAATTTGTCTGCTATGTATTGAAACTGATTACAATCTCAAATTTTTACTTTATTAAAAAAATCCACAGTTCCAGTAATTTCTTTAGTATCATTTTCTGACTTGAACTTTTCTTTCATCAGAAACTCATGCGACTAGGAGTGGAGAGGATAGTTTTGCCTGTTGTTCCTACTATGCTTGAAACATGGACCAAATCTTTTAAGTTCGTGAAGATGACAAGTTTTGAGAGATCACAGGTTTTGGATTACGCTTTCCTAGATTTTCCAGGAACTATCATGTGTCAGAAGCTGTTGATAACTCTTCCATCCCAGATTTGACTTTAACAAGAGCTTTGTAAGTTTGTTTTTACAAAGGATATAAGTAAACAACAGTTTCCCTCACTAACTGGATTACAACTTTAGTGTTTCATGTTGCAGAGAGCCATCCAGATCTACGCGGTTATTTCTCTGTCAGTGTAGATTTGGTTCAGACAATTCCAGTACCCAATATAAAGTTAACCAACAAGAAGAGATTCACAAGAGTGGAATGATGGATTTGCAAGTGGAGGAGTGTAATTCACAGGTCCTCTAATGGTGTTTCTCACAAACACTCAAACACACAGAACACACAGATTCTTTCTGAATATACCTCTTTCTATTCCTGTATATGCCAAGCCACTTTTCAATGGTTTACATGGTGCTATTTAAAAGCATTAGCAAATGATTAAGAATACTAAAGACCAACTTAGGAAATCTAAACTACTTCATAGAAACTCTAAAACTCATTAATGTCCACTAACAAATTCCTAAGGACACATCCCTTCACCAAAAACTCTTCATTTTCTATTTTTCTTTTAATTAAATAAAGTTTAAACCAACAAAACTCCCCCTTAAACTTTAATATCTCTACCGTCCTTCATTCCCATCTTCTTCTTGCAATTCTCAAACAACAACGTCGGCAGAGGCTTTGTGAAAATATCTCCAACTTGATCTCGGCTTGCAACATGAGTGAGCTCCACCTTTCCTTCTTTGACTTGATCTCGGATGAAATGGAACCTGACATCAATATGCTTACTTCTTTCATGGTTGACCGGGTTCTTTGCTAATTCGATCGCAGATTTGTTGTCAACTCGGATTTCAGTTGAACCGACTTGCTCTTGCTCCAACTCGCTCAATAAATTTCTCAGCCAAATTGCATGACAAACACACCAGGAAGCAGCAACGTACTCGGCTTCGCATGTAGATAAAGTCACAATGGGTTCCTTCTTTGACACCCACGTGAATGCCGTATTTCCCATGAAAAATACATAGCCAGCCGTGCTCTTCCTATCATCAACATCTCCGCACCAATCACTATCCGAATATCCTGTCAGTTTGTACTTATCCGACTTCGAGTAATGAAGTCCTTGTGAGATTGTTCCTTGAACATATCTTAAAGTTCTCTTTGCCGCCTTCCAATGAGTATAGCTCGGCTCTTCCATAAATCGGCTTATTATTCCAACACTCAGACACAGATCCGGTCTCATACACGTCAAGTACCTCAGACTTCCAACTAGACTCCGATAAACACTCGGATCTACCTTTTCACCTCCATCATATCTTGAAAGTTTAACACCGGGTTCCATAGGGGTTGAAACCGGGTTGCAATTACTCATTTTAAACTTCTCTAAAATTCCTTTTGCATAGGCTTCATGAGAAACGAAAATCCCAGATTTGTCTTGTCTGACCTCCAAACCAAGAAAATATTTCATCAGACCGAGATCCGTCATCTCGAACTCCTTCGTCATTTTATTCTTGAAATCTTGAATCATCCCTTCATCATTACCCAAGAAAATCAGATCATCAACATATAGAGCAACAAGTAGAATTTTACTTCCCTTTTTCTTCACATAGAGTGCATGTTCATACGGACATTGTTCAAGTCCATCTTTCTTGAAGTAATTGTCAATTCTTGTGTTCCAGGCTCTTGGGGCCTGCTTCAACCCATACAAAGCTTTCTTCAGTCTCAACACTTTTCTTTCTTGTCCTGCTTTCATGAATCCCGGAGGTTGTTCCAGATACACCTCCTCTTTGAGTACTCCATTTAAGAATGCCGACTTCACATCCATCTGATAGATCGGCCATCCGAACTGGGCTGCTTGAGAAATTAACAGCCTGATAGTCTCCATTCTTGCCACGGGTGCGAACACCTCGTCATAGTCAATGTCGGCCTTCTGCCTATACCCTTTCGCCACCAGCCGGGCTTTATATCTTTCGATCTCCCCCTTAGCATTCATTTTCTTTTTATACACCCATTTCACACCAATGGGCCGACTTCCTTTGGGTAGCTCGGCTAACTCCCACGTCTTGTTCTTTTCTATTGCTTTAATTTCCTCCTCCATGGCTGATTGCCATTTCACATTTTGAATTGCTTCTTCAAAACTCACTTCCTCAGAGTCTGCTAACAAACATACCAGGTGTGCTTCACTGGTGGAATCATACAGATCTTGTAGACTCCTCATCCTTGGTTGTCTCAACTCTTCTTCACCATCAGAAACTTC